>QFEQ01000548.1:0-42174 GCA_003316335.1 Hemileccinum impolitum
GTCGTAGGTGATCGTCATTGTTACTAGTAGGTGGTTGGATCCAAAAATGTGGCAGCTTCATGGGGTGGTTAGAGAAGCCTGAGGGTATCCATTTTCGCGATCCGTTGTTTCGAGAGACTCTCGCTCAACTGGATTGGATTCTACACGTGCGGCCGCGTATCGTTCACATATCTAGTATTGACAAGTGTTTCAGGATCTTCACGGTCTTAATCACCATGCCCAGGCTTTCCCAAATATCCAGCAAGTGATATCAGTAAGGGATCAGAGGGGAGACTGCAACATGAACCCTACAAAGTTGGTCACTGACCTACTGTAAGAGTAGTTTGCAGCTTTGTCAGATCCAAACTACCTCCTGATCTTTGGGAGACCAAGTTCCCAGTGGTCCAGTTACTTGTCACAAACCAGTTTTATTGGCTCACCGGCATACCGAGTATATTCGCCTTCGACTGCCACTCAAATAGCGCGAGGTACTAGTAAGTGGAAGACTCAATTCGTACAGCAGGTTACTGGAACAAGGGCCAGAAAATCATGCGCAATGATTCCATCCACTGATTTTGATGCCCAAGGTAACTTTTCAGCGCTCTGGCAGATTAAAGGTCTCCAGCCACGCAACATCCGAACCTAGGTGAAATTTCCTTGTACCTCGGCTCACCTTATCGGCACTACATTCGCCCTCTTCGTGCGATGAAGAACGGCGGCGGTAACACCCAGCAGCGGCCAACAGCGTCCGCAGGGCTGCTGCCAAACACGGGAAATTAGTATATATGTTTATATATGGGGTTGTCTCGACTCTGTTCACGACGATCGACTTCCGCCGGAAGATGATGGTGGAACCTGGAGGCTGGAAGGTTCAAGTTTGCAGAGAAAAAGCCAAAGGGGCGAGGATTGAAAGTCGTTGACGGCTGGGGGGTTCAAATGCTGAGGAACGCCCTCTACTACCAGCCAGCGCAAGTTGCGCCGCCACCCGTCAACTTGAAGCACTGCTTTGACAGTGACACCTCAGATGCGGCGATACATCGTATCCGCATACTTATCGAGTTACCGCAGCGCTCATGATACAGTCCGAATTTTCACTTTCGACATGTGCACTATTTTGACCGTACATCGTGCCGCACATTCGGGCTTGCAGACAGGTGAAACGTCTGTCGTACAGGCTTGGGGGTGGGTGATTCTATCTGTACGTCTTTTGCGTGGCTGCGGTGACCCGCCTGCACACTGTTAGGGGGGCAATCATGTGGAGGCTTTAGATTGCCGCCGACCCACACTGCCATCTGCTGTGATGGCCGCAATGTTGCCTGAAAGCTCGGTTGGGATGGTAAATTCATAATGTGTGTCGTTTTCCAACCCTCTGTTCCGTCGTTCACTGTCAGCTTTGTCTTGTCGCGCGGCAAACTCGCCTGGACCGGCTATCACTCGCATCTAACACTATGTATTTAGTATTTGAAGATCCCAAAGTGCTTCAGGCTGAATCGGTGCCCGTTGAGCATCTGTAGGACCATACCAATCAAGCTTCTACACTTGGATACATTTTCGCTTGGTCTCGCGATTGCAACTTGAGATGTGGGTCACCGAGCCGTAAAGTCCCACCATCATATCATTATACAAGCATGACAACCGTACGTTCTTCCCCACGCCTTACAGCCTTATTATTACTCTATCTGTTCCTAATCATATATCCACCCTAAAACATCTGAATCGGCGTGTCAGTTTCCGGGGAAGCCTCGTTTCATACGTCTACAAACTTTTGAACAAACGGCTTCCTTTCGCCGTCGATCAGCAACGTCCACGGAGGCGAACACTGGCGTAGACATCATCACGCTTACCGGGTAAAGTCATGATGGAAGCATTATACATATAACATATATATGCGCAGTTCAAACCCTAATGTTCGCTTACGAAACTTTGGCTCCGCAGAGTCATGCACCGTAACCCAAGTAGGCTATTTCATCTTTTTCCGGCCGTGGGCATTGCTCCCCACCCCACCCATGGACATGTCTAGCCAACTCCCCGTGACCCAGCAGAATATTTTGGCGAAGACCTACCGCAAGACGCTCAAGCCCCTTTTCCAAAGTCTTCTCAAAATCGGGTTCCACCCCGCCGTCGTCTCACTCGCACTCTTTTACGTCCTCTATAGCGTCGCAGAGTACACGTTCACCGATTGGTACTTTGCGGTAGGGCACGTCTGGAAACCTGCCTTTCCGCTGAGCTGGCGCATCGTCCTCCTGTCGCTGTTCGTCGTGCCTGCACTTGCCTCCATCCAGCTCGTATGGCTCGCCTTGCAGGGGTGGGCGCTTGGCTATCACTGGTGGCGATGCCTATCCAATGCACGTTCGAGCCCATCGCAGGGGTATATGATGCTCTCACGGAGCGAATCAAGCTCGCTCGTGGAAGGCGTGGGGGAGGACGACTATGCGTTTGCGTTTGCGGGTGTCGAGCGGGATACGCCATGTTCTCGCATATCTTGTCCCCCCAAACAGGCGTCTCGGTTCGTCTGGCCCCTGCAGTTCGTCTTTTGGCTTGCGGTACTGTGCGCAAGCCTGTGGGTCGCGCTGCACTACCGGCATGCGGGGGACCTGCGTTATCTCCCGCTGATCGAGCGTGCCAATGCGCATCCCAAGAGAGAAGGGTACGCAAACAATGGTAATGTGACCTCTGCCGGGCCTTGTGTGTTTGTGATCGCCTCTCACGAACTGATTTGTATGTAGAACGAATCTTCATCGCTGCCATGTTTTCCAACAACGAGCGCGTGATACCCTATTGGTCAGATAGCCTCGTCAAAGTTATTCCCTACCTTGGACGAGCCAATGTCTTTGTCTCCATTCTTGAGAGCGGTAGTGAAGATGGATCACCCGCGCTGCTCCGACAGCTCGACGACAGACTAGACGCCATGGGTGTGTCGAGGCGTATATTGACAGAGGACACGGTGATCGCCAAGCCGGACGACATGGGCGGTAACAATCGCATTGATTACCTCGCCGCGCTTCGCAATCGCGTGTTGGAGCCCCTGGTGGAGAGGGGCGGGTATGACAAGGTTGTTTTTTCCAACGACGTTTATGTCGAGCCGGAAACGATTGTCGAGCTCCTCAAGACCGCCGATGGTGAATACGACATGGCGTGCGGAATGGATTTTGGACACTTTGGGTGAGTATGCGGACAGCCTATTTAAATAATGCGTCAATGGCACTTACGTTGCGTGTGAGCAAAGGTTGTACGATCTGTGGGTGATACGCGATAAACAGGGACGACTTCCCAGCAGCATGTACGCCCCCCTTTTCTTCTTTTCCCATGGAAGGGAAAAAATAGCATACGAGCCTGAGCATCTACTGTCTAGATGGCCATTCTTTTTCGACCAAGAAGACTACGAGGCGATGCAAACTGAGTCGCCTGTGCCGGTTTTCACATGCTGGAACGGTATTGTCGTCTTCACCGCCGACCCTGTCCTGCCGATTCACCTGCGGTCCAATGGTACACGGGGGCTGTCGCGTGATCCGCTGCCGTTGGGGTTGCCTGCGACGCACCCGGCGGCGAGTGATCCGGCGCTGCGTGGGCCGAGCCCGGCGTTGACGCCGCCGATCGGCTTCCGGGCGTCTGCGCCGGCCGAGTGCTTCTCGTCCGAGTCGTTTTTGTTGCCGTATGATTTGAGGCGGGTGTTTGGGTTGGAACGGATATTGGTGAACCCGCGCGTGGTCGTAGGGTATGACTGGCGGTACGTGTGCGCTTCTCTCTCTCTTGTACGTGTACTGTGTCACTCACGTGGTTCTCGGATGTGGTGTGTGCATGGGTGTGTGGCGTTGGGGTGGTGCTCATGTGGCCTATGGAATATGGGACGATATGATTGTGGTGTTGTGTTCTGGATGACAGGTTTTATGTCTACTTCAAGTGGTTCATGAGACACCCCGTGCTCAAGTGGTGGATCGAAAAGGTATACGACGGGGCGTGGATGCAAAAGGACGTGATGGTCGTCGGGGATGCGAAGCATCTTTGGCAGTGGGATGGGGGGGACTGTCATCCGTGGTGGTGATGGACGGACGGGGCACGTACCGGCGCTGGATTTTATCGGATATATGTATTCCTCGATATAATGACCTGTGGGATTTTGGTTTGTTTCCGGGACATGGGACTGTGAGTCCACGCGGGCCAACTCGGGCTTACGATGTAGTCACAAAGGTGCAACAGAATGACTACTAATTCTGTGTGGGGACCCTCCATGGCCCTGGATACTGTCACACTATTCAGGGGACGGACGCATCATATAATGGTTGAATGGTCGGGGCACATACCAGGATAGCGCATATGTTCTGCGTGGTTCTTTTGAATAGGAGGGTCTGGTCGGACCGACGATACTACAGTGGGAGGCAGACCACAACTTGATATGAATTGCCGGCTCGGTACCTCGTCGCCAATCATTCTGCCATGGTGTGCCGAGTGCGTACCGAGCCGGTGACTAAGATTGATCAAGCGACGAGCCAACGCTCCGAGTCCTGAGAGAGGGGATCGTACAGTTCAGCGAGGTGACCTCAGGGTAGTCTGGTGACCAGCCCGTCTAATGAGGTCAGCGCGAGGCAAACCGTTCTAACCTCAGGGTCGATGATTTGACAGCGCCTCTCTCGACATTAAAAAACTTGAAAGTTGCCATCGCGAATGCAACTGCCACTCGCATTTTCACCTTTGAATCTTCTTTCCCATCGCGCTGGTTTTGTCTCCGCCATCAGTCGTGTTCGAGTTTCAGCGTGCGCGTCTAGCATTGCCTCAATTGACTTGCCTCCTTTTATCTCTTCTTTCTTGTCCTTGTACGACCACGACCAGCTCGTTCTTCCACCCATGTCGATGACCAACGTCTCATCTGATCCCGATGCCATCCTATCCAGTTATCCACCACCAAAGCCTTGCAGCAGTCCACCCCTAGCAGATACCGTCGTCAGGCCCTTCACCTCCCAGGGAAGCTCCTCTCGTACGCCGCTCCAACTCCTCACCTATGCCTACGCCCAACACCGCCCCGACGACCGTCCCTCCTCAGCTGGTGGCCTACCCATCGATTCTAAATTCAGCCCCTACATGTCCGCAAGCGCTCGAACGTCCTATACGAGGGTCGACATCGACTCGCTGCCTTCACCAGTGTATCCTCCCCTACCTCCCCTCCCCACCGCATTTGCGATGCAGGATACGCCTATTTTCGTTGCCCCTCCCAGTGATGGTCCCACGACATCGCCCGACGCGACGGCAACCACCACAGCGACCCCATCACCAACTCCCCACGCATCCACTGACACCGCACAGCCTCCTATCACCGAACCCACCATCCCACAGACCCCTCTCGTATCCCTCACGTTCCTTCTCGTCTCTGGCTTGCGCAAGACCCAATCCTTTGAGCCGGAAACAACCGTCGGTCGGGTCAAGGAACTCGTATGGAACGCGTGGCCTGCGCGTGATGCAGGTCCGTCGTTATTTCCGTTGCCACTGCGTGATGATCGGCCGTTTTTAACTGATGCTCTCTTCTTCCTCTTCTTCCGGTCCGCTCCTTTCCGCCTTCTTCCCTTCCCCCTTGGTTCTCGCCTCGTTCAGATTGGCAAGACGAACGTCCCCCTGCGCCTTCCTATTTCCGAATATTGTATCTAGGTAAGATATTGCAAGACGACGATACGTTACTCCGTGCGTATCTTGTTCCCTTTTACTTCCATTCCCTCGCCCCTTGCTTCTTCGTATATCTCCGCTGTTAATCGCGGATGCTCCCGGCTTCTCTGCATGCCGAGGAAGCCTTTACCCCAACTCCAACCCATGACGATATCGATCCTTCCCTTTTATGGCGTGCTCTGCTCGTCTCATGCTTATCGTCCAACCATTTTACAGACGTCGGATTCCCATCGTCACTCCCGTCTGCATCTGCATCTACGGCTCACGTGACCCCGACGATTGTCCACCTTTCGATTCGCTGGTACGCGCTCCCCTCGGATGACCCCTCGCTGAGCAAAAAGAAGCGATTGAGTGTCGCCTTTGGAAGACGACTCTCAACCGCAGCTGTCGGCGTCGGCGTCGGCGTTGGTGGTGCGAGGGATGGGGAACAGGAAGGCGATGGCGAGGTGAGACGCACAGGGTGCTGTGGGTGTACAATCTGTTGACGCCTCGGGTCGTTGGCCGTCGTCGAGCACATCATGGACGCGCATACATTACACGGGGTTCGATCCTGCGACGCTCTGTCTGGATGCTTTTCTCTCTCCATGTCGTCCTCTTTTTTTCTTATCATCCTTGTATTGCTTTCTGCTCTCCTCCATGTGTCTATCGTCTCTCCTTGTTTCTTGCTTGTTTTCGGATGGTGGTCGGTGCATACATACAACACGTCCTAATGTGCAAAATGTACTCTTTCCTCTTGGCATTCCCGATTTCCGATCGTCCTGATGAGGATGATCGTCGTACAGATTGGATTGCCAGTGACCGCGTACCTCAGTGCCTCCACCTCACCTCGGGTATGGCTTCTACCATATCAGCCCATCAAAAAGACACGCGACGAGATTCTCAAGTGAACGCGTACGCTTGTCATGCCCCACACGCCACTCAGTGGCATTGTGCGGTCGGCTCTCATACATATAAATGAATACATGGCAGACGTCTACCATAGCGGGAATCCCAATTCCGAGTCGCCGGAGTCCTCTGAATCGTGGATGGGACCGATGCCAACCAACCGATGTGTGTTGTTCTGTGGAGTTGCGCATCGCTAGATCGGATTGCGACCGGCTGCTGCTCTAACTTGTCCGTGATTGTCGATCAAGCCACAAACTTGAATCGCCGGAAAACAGTGATTATTAAGAAGCGCATGAGACATAAAGGAGACAGATTGAAAGCGGACATTATAAACGAGGTACATACGAATCGTTACCCATTGTATGTGGGGAGAGCAACGTCTTTTCATGTCTTGCCGTACATCAGTAATAACTATGGAGGGCATCCAAGAAATCCTTGAAACAGAAAATATAGCCAAACGCGTCGAATCACTAGACGAGGACGTACCCGTGCATCATCATCCCATGGTTTGATCCCTTGACAGAAGAGTTCGTCCACCTCGCTGCCTGTGAAACCCAACATGCCGTTTTCATCATCCCCGTCCGAACCATACCCATCCCACCTTGTATAACTAGGTTTGTTCTTGCTCTTCATACCGACTCTTTGTGATGAACCAAAACCTGACGGTGCTCGCAGGGTATCCTCGAGAGACGCAGACGCAGATTCCAAACCTCCCAGATTTTGGCGAGTAGGATGGCCACGTCTCTTCCCCCCTTTCGGTTGCTTCTTCTTCGACGTCTGACCTATTCCAGGAGCAGCGGTCTGTTTATTATAATCGGCGATTGCCTTGTTGCACATCTTGATCACGTCATATCGTTTCCTCTCGTTGTTGATCCATTCTGCCGTCGACCACCACCCCTTATGCAAAAGATACTCCTTGGAATGCAAGTAGCTGCATCGCTCGCCAAACTTGCACACACCCAGCAAGTAGTATCGGCATACGTTTCGTCCCCTGAGCACGAACTCCATCATAATCACCACATGAATCGCAAGAAATCAGACTTACAGCGCATCCCGTTCGCTCTTGTCGTCCGGTGCGTGCGAGAACCGACAGGAACGTCCATACTTGCACTCTGTACGGTTGTAAAACTTGCATGGGATGCCATTGCCTGTATGTTCGCAATCACTCGATTCCGAGAGCGATTCCCCGAGCTGTGGGTCATCCTCCAACGCAGGGGTCTCAAGGTCAGAAAGGCTATTCATGTCCTCTTCCGCTTCTTCCAAATACTGAGGGTCAAATCGTCTTTCTTCCACAGACGCCAACTCGGCTTTTATATCCTTGTTTCCGGGATCCAGCTCGAGAAGTGTACAGAAATCTGTTGCGCGGGTCGGTGAGATGCAGGTGTAGGTGAACGGTGAACGCACCGATATCTGCGGCGGTCCACATTTGCAAGTGCTTGCGGGCCAATCCCCGACGGTACCTCGCCTTGACAGATGTCGGGTTTGCTATGAGCGCTCTGTCAGCTACGTCGTGTGCTTCAGAATACCTGAGCGTTCGACTCATCAGCACGTGATGAATGTCGGCCAAGAAATTTTTAAAAAATGGTGAACGAACATGCCCAGCTTGAGATACGTGGCCGCCAAATTGGCCAATAAAACCGGCTGTTGCGACGGTCCGTGCACGTCAATGGCTTGTTGGTATCGACCGAGCGCGTTCTGGAAGTCGCCGTTGCGAAAGAAGGTGTTGCCCTAGGTATAGCCTCATCAGATGGCAACCGTCGAGAAATCAAACGAGAGCTGACCTCTTCCTTTAACGCGTCCGACTTTTTTCGTCGCTCTGCTGCCTTGGCTGTCCGTTTGGCTTGCCGCACGGAAAGCTTTTCCTGGATTAGGGACGAGGAGTCGGGTTGTAACGGAGAGGGCGCTGGCAGCTTGCCAGTATGACCTCGACTCATGGTGGTTACAAGACAACAACCTCCGACGATTCAAGCCGGGTTTAAATGAGCGACGCGTGCTGGGTCATCACGCTCACGTGCATCCATATCAAACATCACGTGCGGACCCTAGACATCCAAAGGGTAAGCTACCGTTTTATACCTCGAGCTTCGAGGAAGAACTGAAAAAGATGGTTACATGCTAGATGATCTTTCATATCCGGGCCCAACTACGCTCCAAAGCTTTATTCCCTGGATTTTTACACGAAAAGGACCTCACTTCCTTCGACGTAAAAACGCCCCGCGCCGACAATCCATCACACGACAAGCTCAATGCGCGAGAACTTATTCTCGGCCGCCGGCCAAGCGATGCCAGCCCTCCACTGGCAATTGATTCGTTTTGGTGTTGGTACACCCCCCAGGGGATTTGGACTGGATTGGATAGTTCGATGAATGTGCGTGCCAACGTAGGCGGTGCCAATCCCAACACGCCGATGATCTTGGACTGCGACCTTGATCCGGTTTCCTCTTTTCCTTTCAAAAGTGGGACGATGACTATGGGCAAGTTGAACAATATGCAGTGGGTCGATTTATGAAATTGACATGTCCAAAAGATAAACACGTGGACCACTTTTGTCCACAGCTGGCGTTTGTTCATCCGTTGTGGTCATTGCTCGTCAGGACCAGATTGCTGCGGTTAAAATCAGAGCCCGCTGTTCTGGACAAGATATAACTCCCCCATTGGGCGCGACAACCCCCTTCACGAGTTCTCCAACGTCTCAAGACGACCGGAAATATCCTCGATGCATCATCATCGCCTCGTACACGGGGTCGTAGGACGCCCGCTCTGCACATTCGATTGTACAAAGCAATTGGTTACAGCCGTGTTGGACGCGCTGAAAGGTGTGCTTCCTCTATCCTGTATACGTGGGGTTACATTAACACATGAACGTGAAGCGCACTCGCGTGCATTCGAGCTTGCCAAGATCTTGCACCGCGATATAAGTGCGGGCAACATCCTATTGACGGACGAGGGGAGGGGCCTGTTGATCGATTGGGAGCTAGCAAAGAATGTGGACCAACGTGATGGCACGGTAAGCGCTTCCGTTCTACCATGTCACAGTGTTGAACGCGAGTAGGGAACGCGGCAATTCATGTCTGCAAACCGGCTTCGGTGTCCTGACAAGACGCACACCCTGACGGACGACCTCGAATCCTTTCTGCACGTCCTCGGATGGATGACCTTGCGCTTCGTTCCTGCCATCGACGTATACGACTCTGAAGATCGTAGGAGAGACATGTTCACATTCGATGAACATGTTGTGCTCCGAGGAGGTGTCGAGTATCGGGGGTTGCGCAAGTGCGATAGCCTGCGTGCAGCGTGGTACCCGTCGTTCCGATTCAAACCTAGGAAACCTACACCACTTTCTGGCCTTCTTATGGAGTTGAGGAAGCCCTTTTTGTCGCTCTACGGTGTACGGCCACCGACAGTCGAGGATCGCATGAAGATATCCGTTCCGCTGAATCACTCTGACAAACGATTATGTCGATTATCGGCCACGATTGATCAGTATGATGAAGATATGCAACGCCTAGAGTCGTCTAGTTGGTTCATCGGTGAGATTAGTAGGGCTTTGGACGAACAGGTCTGGCCTACCGACGACAAGGCTGATGTAAACCTGCCCGTTGACTGAGTCTTAGGCGCAGGCAAAGACTTGGTAGCGGGCTTCAAAAGATACATGAGGGGAAAACCGCTTTCAAGCGCGTACTCGCCCAACAGTGTCGTCGTGCATGAACTTGAGAGCGATTACTGTCCTATATATGTATTTCGTTCTCAGATTTGGATGTAGAATATCATTGTTTATCCACCGTCTATTGCCTGCAACGCCGCATCGTGATCGAGACGTCTCGGATTGTTCGATGCAGTACCAGGCCCAACCCTTTGATCGTTGTCTGTCCGACTCTCCCACTCAGTGGGGAAAGTGATCCGTAACCTTTTTCTCTGGTGCTTCCAGAGTCCGCTGATCCGCTGAAACACCGCAGGCTCGGAGTCTCTCAGTCGCTGTGACACGTCAGGAACCGATTCTGACCGGAAAATGCAACTTTGCGTTGAAAGTAATTCAAGTTGGCATGGACGCACACGACGCCAGTATGTACGTACCTCGTATGATGATCATTTTCTGATCTCGGAAATTCATCGAGGTCTGGACCACAAACGTACCTGTAATAAGACCATTTCAAGGATTTATAGGCACGATCCTGAGTTGAGTAGAGTCTCGGTGAATGTCGGTGCCAGGATGGGCCAAGTATGTGGTGTGTTTTCTTGACCGTTGCCAGAGTTGGGATGAGTTGGAGTACTTGTCCCGAGTCCTCAATCTGGCCATCAAGGGAAATTGACGATCACGTACAGGACGGAGATGGAGTAACAGCCCATTGTACATAACAATTGGAACAGCCTCGATGATGATCATCGGACGAGCTCGTTCGTGGATGAGTACGCGTCGTGACTCCAACGACTCATGCGAACGAGAGGACGCAGAATCGGACAGTGCCTTTTAGTGCTCGATGCTTACCTCCCGCTCAAAAGCCAGACTCTGGCCCTGGACCAGACCCGCCAAGCCCCCCCTACTACGGGTGGTAGTAAGGCCTGGACGCGCAGGCCATCCGACTCGGAGGTTCTAATTATACCGCGAACACGCGCCCGCGACTTCGACACGTCATAACGTTTCGAATCACCTCAGGGATTTTAAAGTGTAGATTCGCATTGGTGATTCATTATCGTCACCAACACGACCGACTGGGCTTCTTTTTCTTGAGGTGACTGGATAGGTTTATGGGAAAGACGTTGGTTCGGATGGCTAAAACGATCTCCAAAGTTAAGGTTTATCCCACGCGCCCGTTGTACGGGTTCATATGCGCCCAGTCATTCGGCTCTTGATCAATGAATGGAAGGCACATCGGAAGAACACATGGCCCACCGAGCACTTTCGATTCGAGCCAAGCTGGGTTGACAGGGAGGTATGCAACATCGAATCCCGACGTGACAACGACGACGACGACGACGACGACGAGACGTAGCACTGAAACTTGCTGTCACCGAGTGGCGTCGCAACGAGCAGCCTGAGGAACCTTTTCTGCACGAATCCCCCCGTGTACATAACGCTCTCGCGGTAAGCGGGTCTAATACCAAACGGGATACCAAACAGCAATTGGCACTGGCATCGTCTTATCTTCAACTCTTTTTTTTCTTTTCTTTTCTTTCTTCGCCCTCTCTCAGCAACGATGCCGTTCGGTTGGCTGCGTTGGAGGCGAAAGACGTCGCACAGATCTCTCGCTATCGTCTTACTCGCTTCTACGTTTGCCATCTCCCTCGGCTCCTTCTTTACACCACACTCTTTCCGACGTATCGCATCTCCCAACCCACCGTTCAACATCGACCTCGATTTCGGCTTTGACGTTGAACTACCAGTACCAACACCAGCGCCAACACCAGCGCCAACGCCAACGCCAATGCCAGAATCGGCGGCACTACCCCAAGCGCGACCTCTCGGCGTGCACACGCTCACCCCAGACGGACTCTTGCTCGTCAACCCCGACGGTCCGCACCCCATCTTCCAGCTCATCCGCGACGCCGAGGCCGCATGGTCCGCAAAACTCGCCCGGGCGAGCACCTCCCTCGAGCAAGCCGTGTCCGAGTACAAACGGCGCTACCGTCGTGCCCCTCCCCTCGGCTTCGACAAATGGTACGTCCCCCCGCAAGATGACTTTTAAAAAATAATAAACGCGTCGTGGCAGGTGGGACTATGTCGTCAAGCACCATGTCCAGCTCCCCGACGAATACGACGAAATATTCGAGGACATTGAGCCGTTTTGGGGAATCGATCCCGCCGAGCTCGTGCGCAGTCTGTACGCGCTCGAGAGCGAGGATGGACACCTCACCGTCGCCAAGACTGTTGATCAGCCGCGACTTGGGGTCGTCCGTTCGACGCTCCCCGAGGACAAACGGCAGCGTCTGCAGGGCACGATCGACCACATCTTTGCACTCCTCACAGAGGTGGAGTCAGATCTGCCACCGCTGAGGGTCATACTGTCACCGTATGATAATCCAGGTATGGTATCGGACTGGCGGGTGAAGAAGATGGCGCGGGAGGCAGCTGCCAACGGGACCAGTACGTCTTTGTCACTTTGCATTTTTAAAAATGGGACGGCTTGGGTGACGCGTGTGTGAACAGCACTCACGAGCGCCGACCTACCCGCAGTCACAAAAACAGGGTGGATTTACACCTGTGCACCAGACTCGCCCGCGCGGCTCAACGCATCCGCGTCGACGCCGCCCTCCAAGTTGAACACACCTCCACTCCCGCCTGCGGCCCCCAAGACGTTTATCGCGTCGCATCGTACGACGATGGACCCGTGCGCACACCCGTCGCTGTTCCAGACGCACGGCCAGTTTCTGTCGCACAACAGTGGGCCGATGCCGCAGCACATGCTCGTTCCGCGTTTTTCGCTCTGTGCAACGCTTGTGCACCACGATATCCGACCGCCTGTGCCGTACGGGTGGTCCAAGGATTTTGACGAGCACGAGCGCGGGGGAGGGAGAGGGGCGTTCGAGGGAGATCTCCCGTGGGATCAAAAGGTGGACGAGAGGTTGGGCTGGCGGGGACGTACGACGGGGATGTGGGCATCGCCGGATACGCTGTGGATGCATGGACACCGTGCGCGGCTCGTCACGCTCGCTAATGTGCTCGAGGGCAATGTGAGCATGTTGCGGGTGCCTGCGGATGAGAACGAGCCGGTGGGGGAGCAGGAGAGCGTGCGGTTCGGGCGGGTGAACCCGGCGTGGATGGATATTGCGTTTACGGATAACCCTATTGCGTGTGATGTCAAGAGAGGGACGTGCAGTGAGATGGAGAAGCTGTGGGAGTTTCGGAGGGTGCAGGGGAGGGGGGAGGAGGGGCGGTACAAGTTTATACTCGATGTGAGTATGGGCGTGCACGGTCTGTGTGACAGATGACTGACGGATTCTAGGTCGACGGAAACGGATGGTCGGGACGGTTTAAACGCCTGATGTCGAGCAACGCGCTCATCTTGAAGGCGACGATCTATCCAGAGTGGTGTGTATACTGACGGTGGTTGTGGGTGTTTTGACTGACGATGCTAGGTACATGTCACGCATCGCGCCGTGGGTGCACTATGTCCCGATTCAGGTGGGCTACACGGACCTGTACGACGCGGTGGCGTTTTTCCGTGTGCATGATTCGTTGGCGGCGCGGATTGCGAAAGCGGGGCGGGATTGGAGTCGACGGTTTTGGAGACGGGAAGATATGACGGCCTACCTGTACCGGTGCGTGACGAGCCATGTCTGGCGAGTGATGCTGAGATGGCGGACAGATTATTGTTGGAGTATGCACGGGTGTCGAGTTTGGATCGGGCGTCGATGGACTATGAAGAATATGAATATTGATGTTGACGAATCGATTTGTGACTACAAGCCAGAGAAAGATGATAATACGTGGTCTAGGTGGGATGTGCGCCCCGCAGTCGAATCCTGCCATCCTTGAGTCGCTCCGTGATCACAGGGCTCGCAGCAGGTCGATACTTGAACTCTTTCGAGTACCTGCAGAGCGTGCCAGGATGAGTTGTGAGGGTTATCGGACTCGTAGAGAAGGGGGAAGCACCGAGAGGCATAGATGACCTTGGATTCTGGTCTCGCACCTGGTCCGAGGTAAAAAGCGAGCCAGAAAAACACGGCGAGGGCAGCGACGAGCACTGCGCGTTTCAAGTCGAACATTGACATGGGTCTGTCGGGGTTTCAAAAGTGTGGATGATCAGAACGGGCTCGGAGCTGGCAGACATCATGGCGTTCTCTGGCGAAGGTTCAGACTTGGACATGATACACGACGACGAGGAAGACGACGACAACGACGACAACGACGAGGACGAGGACGACGAGGACGAGCTAGAACCAGAACAAGACGAGGTCGGCCTCGTCCGTGCTGCGCCTGCTTCGACCGCTGACACTCCCCTTGAAGCAGGACATGGACTCGGACGACCTCTCACCCCCACCGTCACCACACAAACCCCGGCTCAAGATCAAGCTCAAGTTGCCTCAGATTCTCAGTCCAAACGAGTCTTCCAGTAGAGGCGCGTCCACCCCCAGCGGTGAACCGAGTCGTCCGCCTTCCCATCGCGGCGCTTCTAGGGGTACGACCCATCCCATCGCCCAGGCCGCGACTTTCATGACGCCCATACCCTGCAGATATGGATATCGAATCAGAAGACGACGACGACGACGACGACCAAGTCGTCGGTGGTACCACCCGTCCGATGACATCCCGTCAAGCCGTCCTCGCCAGCGTCGTCGACTCCTCCCACGTCTCCCTCGGTCTGTCCCTCCTCGCACCCATCACCACCCGAACCTGACACCCCATCCAAATAGCAGAATCGTCTCGTAAAAAGAAACAGCTCACTGAATCCGAGATTGCCCTCCGACGCGAAGAAACAGCGCGTAAGCGTAAAAACCTGACGGAAAAGAAACTCGAAGACGAAAAGGTTCGTTTATTCGCTTTTCCTCCCCCCCCCTCTCTCACACACTTGCGCGCGCGCGTGCACGATAGGCGGAGACGATCAATCGATTGCTCAAGAAACAGTCCAAGTCAAAGAATAAGCGCAACGTGCTCTCGACGGCAGACGATCGTACGCCGGTGTCTGCGACGCCTGCTGTTGTGCAGTCTACTCGGGATGGCTCGGAAGCACTCGAAGGCGAAGTCCTCGAGCCTGTCGAGCTCGTCCCGACCATGTATCGATGGGTGTCGACGACAAAGCCCGCGCACAGCGACGCAGGAAATAGAATGAAGCTGACGTTTTCGGTGCCCGTGTCTGCGCTCCCGCTTCAAGTGGGGGAGAGCGGGCCTGTGCCGTTGGAGACGAGGAGATCGGGCGGGACGCCGGTGTGCGATGTGAGTGGGTGTGAACGGGCGAAAAGGTATCGGCTTGTGAAGGATTGGGTGTGGGGGGCGTGTGGAATGGACCATCTCAAAATGCTGGAACACCAGATGGACGTCGTTTAAGCGGGGTGATCATTGCGGGTAGGCACGAATCGAACAGGTTCAACAGGTGTGGTCTCGAGGTCGCTGGGGACATGTATCATATCTGAAAAAAGTTTAAAGAGACAGGACTAGTCGGTCGACGGTCGAGTCATCCTCACAAAGAGTCAGACTTGAAAACGTTGCGACGCCAGGGTGTGTACTTTTGTCGATTCAACCTGATATACCTATTTGCCAATGCCACTCAGATCTTTGAGCTGATCCTCAGGCTTCCAATGGCCGGGCCCGTTGAACGGTAGCCAAAACGAATCAGTCTCTCTTCTAACGCACAAAAAGGGCACATCAAGACATCGTCTTCTCACTACGCAGACCCGGCCGAATTGTCTGCAGAGACTGCCAGCGCAACTCGTTGTCGTTGATGGCCAGAGGTACTTTCAGAGAGTGAGCGACAGCACCGCCGAGTCCACCAAGGCGATGTCGAGCAGGATCGCTTGCGAGACAAGTAGTTGCACGCATGATTGCCAACCCAACAGCTTTATCCAGCATCTGGATCTGCAGAGCTCTGTTGCAGAGCAACCCTCGGGTTGCATAGTGTGGATAACAGGCCCAGAATACTAGTATAGCTATGGTGCCGGCAGTACAGGGATGGCAAGTGCACATGACATAGACGCGTCGAGGAAACATCTCAACGGACGACAACTAGTCCACCAGAGCGAATCCCGTAGCGAGACAAAGAAGAGTCTCCATCGCTTCCCCCTTCCGACTCGGACGATGGACATACACACCCGACCCGCTCGACATTCTCCTACTATTTAGTTGTTATCGTTTCGACAATATCACCACCGATACCGATATCCAAGATGCCGCATGATAGGTCATAGGAACGAATAGAAAGAGACTTGTAATCATGACCTAAATCGAAAAAGATGAGTACCACTGCATCCCCTTGGCGATCCAACACTTCGGACGCTTACAGGTTAACCCCGATTATCCAGATAACGGCGAATCCTCAACATCAATGACTGTCTTGTACTTCTTCTCGTTGCTTCGCGTCCGGCTTTAAGAAATACAATGACACGCTCGCGGTCTTCTCCCCTGTACGAAGCACCCGCTAGTTGAAGGAGAGTATCCCAATGGGACTTGGGCATGACAGCAAGGTCACTCGTTCTGTGTAACACTAGCAACCGTATTATCCGGGGAACATAGCGTTTCTGTAATGCCTGTGATATCATGTCGAAGGCGGGAAGGAGTGGAACATCAAGCGAAAGTAGATATTTCGTGACCGAGGGGTATCCGCGTTCCATGGCAGCTTCGAGGGATGTTTCTGCAGTAGAACTGCATACCTTAGGATTGCAGCCCGCATTGACAAAATACTTGACCAACTCCAAACATGTCGGTTCCGCATAGTTCGCGATGGCGAGATGGAGTACAGTATCGCCATTGGACGTAGAATGCACATCAACGCCTTTGTGAATCAGGAGCTCAACTATCCGGGGACTCGAGTGCGTACGCAGCATGACTGGGAGGATGTGGGGAGGAAGCGCCAGTGGGGCACTGGACGAGAGCAGATACTCCATCACCGATGTGTAGACGCGTTCAAACGCAGTCTCAAACACCGTCTTCCCTTCAGAGTCACGGGTGGTGAGACTGCAGCCAGCTTCCGTGGAATTCTTGACTAACTCTAAACATGATGGTTCAACGTAGTTCGAAATGGCGAGATGAAGTACCGTATCACCGTCGGAGGTGGTGGAATTCACATCAGCACCTTTGCGAACCAGGGATTTGACTTTCTCGTGAGATGAGCGATATTGCAGCACGATTGATAGGATGTTGGGAGGAAAGGGAAGATGACACGAGAGTAGATGATCCACCACCGAAGTATGGTTACGTTCAAAGGCGACTTCAAATATTGTTTTCCCTTCAGAATTACGAGTGGTGAGATTGCACCTAGCATCCGTGAAGCTCTTGACCAACTCTAAACGCGATGGTTCGGTGTAGTTAGCGATGGCAAGGTGAAGTACAGTATCACCATTGGACGCGGTGGAGTGCACATCTGCGCCTTTACGAATCAGGAACTCAACCATCCAAGGAGTTGATTGATTCCGTAGCATGTTTGGTATGATGTCGGGAGGAAATGGAACACTGCGCGAGAGTAGATGCTTCACCACCGAGATGTGTTCACGTTCGATGGCGACTTCCAAGACTGTTTTGCCCTGAGAATTACAGGTGGCAGGATCGCAGCCAGCGTCCATGAACATGTGGAGCAGGTCCAAACACGTTGATGCAGGGTACTCAGCGACCGCGAGGTGAAGTACAGTATCGCCATCGGACGTAGTGGCATGCACATCAGCACCTTCGCGAACCAGAAGTTGGACCATCTGGGGAGTTGAACGATTTCGCAGTACGCTAGGTAAGATGTTGAGAGAAAATGGGACATTGCACGAGAGTAGGTGCTCCACCACCGATGTATACCCGTGTTCTATGGCAATTTCCATGACTGTTTTGCCTTGAGAGTTATATGTGGTAGGAATGCAACCAGCTCCCATGAAACTCTTTACCAAATCCAAACATGATGATTCGATATAGCTGGAAATGGCAAGATGATGTACGGTGTCCCCATCAGACGCGGTGGAATGCACATGGGCGCCTTTGTGAATCAGGAGTTTGACCATCTCGGGAATTGAGCGTTGTTGTAGCATAATTGGTAGGATGTCGGGACGGAATGAGACGTTGCACGAGAGCAGATGTTCCACTACAGAGAGATATCCACGTTCCACCGCAATGGTAAATGGTGTCTCACCCTGTATATTGCATGTGTGAGGGTTACACCCAGCACTGATGAGCATTTGCGTCAGCTCCAAACTCCGTTGTTCCCAAGGACACATTGCTGCAAGGTGAAGCGCGGTGTCTCCACTTCCGTCCGAGATGGCGTTTACATCGACTCCCCTCCTGAGCAAGAAGCGGACTACAAACACAGTCTCGGAAGTATCACCGGTTGACGCAGCAAGGAGAAATCGAGAGGGCGGTGGTTGATCCGGTGGAAGCAGATATTCGAGCATTGATGTGTGTGCCGCATGCACAGCTCGCTCGATCAGCTCCGCTCCGAATGAATTGGTTGCAGAAAGGTCCTGGCCAATCTCACGTAGCCTCCGTACTAATGCAACATGGTCTTCGTCCACTTGCTTGCTATCACCCGCATTCGGCCGCGCACTATTGAAAACTTCACGATAGAGCTTTTCGTCACCGATTTCATTTGCCCATTCCACAAACTCGTCAGTTTGCATAAGCTTCGCGAGGATGCGAGTGCTACACCACGGCATACAAATAGCCGTTGAGAGAACCTGTGATGGTACCTTGCATCCTCTCTGCAAGAGTTCCCCGACGAGCACATCGTTACCACGATCGATTGCGACATCGAGTGGCAAAGCTTTATAATAGTCATCCACCATTAAACCATGCATGTTCACGTCGGCACCGCAAGCCAGTAGAGCCATTGCGTGTTCGGTCTTCCGGAGGTCAGCAGCATACACCAGTGGGTTTGTCCCGACCCTTGGCTTGAGAGGACGCTGAGATAGGAATGATTGGAGAAGTTTGGGCGAGGAATAGGCGATCAGGATGTAGAGTACGAAGTCATGCCTCGACGACGGCCACGGAGGATATGGCCACCAGAGATCCTCCTCTCGCAGCTCGCAAAGGCAATCCCAATGTGATAGATGATGGCGAACGTCTGATCCAAGGGATTCTAGTGCTTTGGAGATGACTATTGACTCCAGGTCGCCATGAGCGATGTGGTTGAAACCAGAAGAGAACACGTAGGACAGCATCGGGAAGGATTCCGATAAAACAACGTTGTCGTGAGTGGATTTCTTTTTCAGGAGGACAGAGACATAGCGAAAGCACATTTGCGCCACATCCGCGTGGGCCGCATGTGGGACGACATGATAGGTCGGTGGTGCTACAGAGCTGATTAGGTATTCCTATGGAATGGAAATATTAATGTTGTAAATGCAGTGAAATTTGAGAAATTGGAAAATACTTTAACACTGAAATGAGATAACGTGAGAACATCCGTCTCCACATCATATGAGACAAGGCTCGACAGCGCGTTCAACAGTGCACTACGTAGCCACTGTGTCTCGCGATTAATCTGTTGTTGCTCGGAGTCGACCAAGAACCCGTCGATGATCTGAGCTAGCTGCAAGGGTTCCAATGCCACCACGAGCCAAACCAGGGCACGTCGCGCGAGCTTCCCTTCCGGTCTTCGTTCATCAACTGCCTCTAGTGTTTTCTCGTATGTCGCTTCCAGCTCATTTGGGAGACTATCCAATGCTTTCTTCATCTTCACCCTGCTCTCACATCGTTTCAGGGTGTCCAGTTGACACTGCACCCATCGGAACCTAGTAAACAGCGCCGATGAGTCACGGGCTGACCCTACAAAACAACACCTCACCTTCCCTCCGCTTTCTCACTCAATTTCACACGTATTTGATCCTTGATGCCCAGATCGGCAGTCTTCAGCCGGTTGTGCGAGTCAACCTCTCGTGTGACATGTAAGGCTATGTCTGTTGCCAGCCCCTTGGCGGCGTTCTCGAAAGAAAGAGATAGAAGCCCTCCAAAATGATGCAGCACCTCTTCATGCGGTCGGCTCGTCACCAATAACCGAACATCATCTTGATTTAGTTTGACGAGAGCAGGTAGGAGTGCATCAATATCTGCACATTCATCGAGCGCGTCGATCACAATGATGGGCTCCCAAAGAAAGCAACTTGCAGCGCGCGATACGAATTCACAGAGTTTATTGAGATCGTTGAGCGATAAGGTACCCTTGCTTTTCTCCTCGAGTATCTTGTTCGGGAGGTCACCAGGGTCAAAACCGCGATCACTGAAGTGATGGCACAGTTGGGAGAGCACGGAGCGCATTAGCTCAGTGGGGCTCGTTGACCGCTCATTTTGGAAATCGCAGTAAAAGAATATCACCACTTCTTCGCATCGTAGCTTATTTTTGAGTTGGTCGATCGTGGATGCACTACGAGAGTTGGCGCCAGCATGGGCATGAACAATAGATGAGCTCACACTAATACTGTCTTTCCGCAACCAGCTATGGACAGGTCGTTCAATGCACCGTATCAGCCGTGGTAACTCGCAAGGTATGAGACACCACACCTTTGCCATGCAACCATAAAAAATGATTCCGAGTCCCACCAGTTCTCCACTTTTTGTATGCATCTGTTTCGGGAAGCCATGTACAGGTGCCTTCTTGGCGCAGCTTGAGTGTATTATTGTGCTTCTCCGTGCAGTCCAATGCAGCAAGCCATCGTGAGACTTCGTCCAACCTTTGCTCTACCAAAGGGGTGTCGTCAGCAGACTCGAGCATGAAGCACATACAAGATTTCCCTCTTACGTCTCATCGTTATTGCCTGCTCTGAGTTTGACACAAAACCGCACTCGCCATCCTCATTTCGGGCTGCTATACTATTCATGCTGGGTTCAGGCAATAGACATACTGCTCTTGACATCATGACACTTACGCGCCACTCTGAGTCGTCCGAGTTTCAGGATCATGCCGCGTTTCCTCCGTGGCGGGAAGAGCATCAACCTGATGAGCTTCTGATGGATCGTGAATGAGTCTCCCACAATTCCTGAGCAGCAAAGTCAAGCACACACTCAGAAACCGCTGATGAACTTACCAAATGTCGGGTGTGTGTAAGAAATGGAAGAGGCCGATATGTTTATCAAAGAAGACCATGGCTACAGTAAGTTTGTCTTCGGCCGCTCTGAGAGGTCCAGTAGGGACCCGGGCAGGTCCAACCGGATGGATGGGCTTCAGCATGTTGTCCATCTCTTTCAATTTGTCCAAACATGACCGCGGTTCCCCGCTGAGTAACCAATCATTGACTCAATCATCAATGGTATAATCAGTGAGTGAAGCTCTAGTGAAGGCTCCAAGAATGGTGTTAGCGGATGTACGAATTGTTTCTAGTTGACAGCGAAGCCTATCGGAAATGTTGAAGTTTTGCTCATTCGTATGTTCAAGTGCAGAAATACAGATTGCTTGCGAGATGGTGACAACCTGGACAAGAATCTCCTGGCAGCGGGTCTCGAGGCCTACTGGCATGTTGCTGTGCGTTTTCTGATAGCGAGAGGAGGACGGTCGTGTATCAAATGTGAGTTTGTTTGAACTTTGCGGGAGGCATTCCTCGCGTAATACTGCCAGGGGGGCGGTGCCAAGGGCCATGCGGCAGCTAGTGTTGTTGGCAGACCGCTGCCATTTCGCCATTGGCAATTGCCGGCAGTAGCTCGAACATCTTGGCAGATATTGGCAGAAATGAAAGAAATGTCAAGCTAAATTGTAGTATGTAGTGCAATTTTCAACGACTGGTGTGATCTACTCGAAAGGCAGGGGAAGACCTCCTGCAAAAATCCTTACCGACCACTTCGCACAGCTTGAGAAGGTTCAAGTTGGAAACCAGTCAAATCATTGGTAATCGTTGGTATTACCAATGCAACTACCCGTGGTCCTGATGGAAAGGGTGCCCGAATCGAGAACCGGGACAACAAGCCCTAAAACACCTGCTCGTCAGTCAGGATTGTCCAAACTGCCCTCACTCTGTCCGTAACACCATCCGTGCTCACCTGGCTTCGAAAAGTGTTGGTATTCTCCTTGCTGAGCCTGTCTATTGTTCGGGCTGCGGCGGCTGCCAGTCAGTCTGGTGACCAGCCCGTCTATGTGCCAGTGCCGACTCAAAAAGCATGCACATATGCATACGCCGCCACATACTGGTATCGACACAGATCTTGCTGAAGAATTCAATTGGTCAAAACGTTCACATGGGTACCACCACTTGCCACAGAGTTGGACTCGGACTTGGATTACCTTGCCGGGCCAGAGGATCCGGATCTCAACTTGGATGCATGGAAATGAGGTCTTGGATGGTAGGGTATATTCATGGGCTGAGCCCGAGTTGGTCAATAAGGGCACAAAACCGACTGGGTTTGACTCGTTTGAGGAAGACATTAGTATTATTGACAAATCAGGTGCCCCAGGAAGTACTACATGGAACGTCCAAGACCTCTTGTTGTCATAAGGCATACATTAGTACAATGTACTAGCTACTCAGCAAATATTTTTGCCGCCTTTTGCCATTTTGCCAATTGCCATTGTGCCGTTCTGCCGGCAGACTCACCCTCGAGATATTTCTGCCCCACACACTAGCGGCAGCACCTACCCTTGGCCTTGTAACATAGGGTTTTGAAGTTTTCATCGAGTGGAGTTCGTGGACAAAATTGAAGAGTCAGAACAGTGAACGCTACGCCATAGTACAAGTTTTTGAACTGGCGCACGACGGTCATCGTATTCCCCCATGAATCCCGGACTTGGATATCTCTCGGCCTCTCGCTCCGGCAATTTCCTGCATACCCCATGAATCCTCCAGAGTAATTACATGTTTCCAGCTTGTTTCAAGTTCCTGGGATATCATATACCAGCTGTTCGCCTCTGCAATCGGCCTGGCATTACACATGTGTTCCTCGAACGTCAATCGCCATAAACTTAGTGATCTGGTGCGCAGGCATGCAGTCGTTTGGTTCGTTCATCTGCCTTTGCAGTCCGCCGTTGGTCCATGTGGATCGTACTGACATGTATGTGCCCTTCTCGGTTTTCTGCCCTCGGAACTGTAGCGAACTATGTCTGAACCTATCAGTGTTACTTGCTATCCCATTTCTTACTTCCAAATGGTACACATGTCTTTCTCGTGCGTATTCACTCTTTCCAGGATTTTTCTGAAGTCCTCTGCCAGGTTGAAAAAACGCTTTACAAGTTGTACAACGATATCCTCACGGTGCACTTCAAGGACATGTTCACAATAAGCAACGCAAGTTCCACCTTCCCCACGTCACCAGGACTATCCCTACCGAAGGGAAATATGTCGCAGACCCAATTTTCCT
This sequence comes from Hemileccinum impolitum, assembly GCA_003316335.1. Lineage (NCBI taxonomy): Eukaryota > Fungi > Basidiomycota > Agaricomycetes > Boletales > Boletaceae > Hemileccinum > Hemileccinum impolitum. The sequence goes on from QFEQ01000548.1 coordinate 23,420, forward strand.
GGAGGGCGAACAACAAAACATTTTCGATATCTCTTGATCATAACAACCGGTGAGTATTTCTACACACCGTACAAATTCGATCCCAACCAGATTTGTAATTCACTCAGTATAGGTAGCACTGTCTCAGATTGGTACTCTCATGAACTCTAATGCCTGTTGCAATTTGTAGAGAAGTATCGCTGTCCCGAGACACGGCGCTTCGTTGTCGACTATATTTGGGACATAAGATGTCATTACCATCCTGCAGAGCTCATACAAATCGGCTGTCGATTTCATATACCCAAGCTCTTCATCCACCGTCTTCTAGAACGTCGTCAGATAATGGGCAATGACGTATTTGTTGCCTTGGCATACGCCAAATCTGCCCTCGATGAGTACACCCGGATCAGTGCCTGTGGGGAACCAGCCATCCTTGTTCACGCAAACGACTGCCAAGATCCAGTTGCCTGAAAAGAGGACTGGCGCACTGTTTGGTGGAATGGAATGGGTCGCTTCATGCTCGATGAGCGAAATCCGCAGCCATTTGCTGACGCCGTCAAGAGATTTTGGGAGATGCAGTTCGGTCGTATGTGTATCGGCTGCCGGAAGCTCATGGTCCTTGATCGCGGGGCAGACTTTCAGTATGCTAACACTTTTATTTCAGATATTTGTGATGGACTCGTAAGTGAGATACTAAAAAGGCGTCGCAGCGGTATATAGAAAAATGCAGGCAGGACTCGGTGAAAAAGTGAGGCGGGAACAAACATACAGATAGTCCACTATACATTCCATCAATAATGTAACATGTGACGTTCTTCGGTGCGATGACCACGGAGAACAGCGTGAACCGATGTTGCCATCATGTAGGTGACAGGTGGACAGGTACAGTAGACAGGTCCATTCGCCAAACTGATGCTTCAAAGTGGATTTGCTGAAACGAATTGACATAATGCGCGCAGTGCATCGAAATGTGGTTGGCTCGGTCGTTCACTTTATTATCGACTGACTCAGTAGGCCCTCGTCATGTTACTTGACCTGATCGTGTATACCTCGTGGTATGCTCCACTGGTCAAAGCAGTAAACCTTGTGGCTTTTCAAGTAATTGGATAAAAAAATGGTAAACCACATCAAAGCTGAGAACAATGGTTGCCTTCACAAGACCAAGACCAACAGTTCCACAGCGCCCTCCAAAATATAGGGATAAATACTACGTGGTTTCCATTTAACCCACAGTTTGCACCCTCTCAATAGCGCCAACTTATCATGTCTACTATCACCCATCGAAACGAGAACACTCAGGCTACAAAATCATTTGCAGATAAACAACCTGCCACCCAACGTGAGGTTATTACAGCTATGCAAGAGATCGAAAGAGGTGGGTGCATCTGGAATCATATGCTCATGCACTGACAAATGAACTGGAAGCTCACCTATCCGCATTCAAAGCGGTCAAGATCCCAGACCGTGATATCAGCACAGGAAACATCCTTTTGATGGAGGCTCCGTAGCATCGCACACGCTTTCTTCCGTCTTTAGCCAGTATGCACCATTTGATGAATTCATGAGCGTACTAGTAGCCACCAACATTATTGACATTTAGTTCCTACTCACCTTCAAGAGCTTCTGGTGTGACTGTGTCAGTACTGTGTAGTATTGTTATAGGAACATGCGAGATCTCATAGCTTGAAGGACCAGCCAAAATTATGGATGCGTGTCGAATGCGCACGATTGTACAAAACCAGGACAGGCTTGAAAACGGTAGTCAATTCATGAGGGAACGCGCAGCTGCAGCTCGCGATTGATGACATGCTTATGTGGGCGATCTGCAGTCACTGGTGTCACCGCTGATGCCAGGACCGAGCTCCCCTAGGTATCAACGATTTTCTCTTGCTGAAGACCACACGGCTGGGCCACGAATGCTCGGTTTTCCTTGTTATACGTCGTCGAAGAACCGGGCAGGACTAATATGTTTGCTCCTTGGTACCCATGACTTTGATATGATACGGTCAGTCTGGCTACCAGACCGTGTGATGAGGCTGGCTGTTGATGCCTCATTCTGCGGTCGGACCACAAGAGTATCACGAAATGCGCAATAAGTTGGAAATAGCACTTACTCCTCCTGTTCGGCATGGCACGGGTAGATGTGCATGCGTATCATCTAGCAGCTGCTCATGATCACATTTTCCCTGGTGATACAGTCAGAAGTCGATACAACGGCAATGTTTGGATTAACTGCTTTAAGGTTGCTTCAAGCTAAGAAGACTGCCAGTGATCACACATCATTTTCAATTTCCGCCAGACACTCCGCCGGACGGCAATGCGGCATGTGCGACAGATCAACCTTATCAAATCTAACCAGCAGTTTGAGGAGGATGCTGATCGCGCGGATCGGATTAGCAGATGAACGAGCGAGATGTATTGCTAGTTAGTCACGGTACATGCGCTGGATATCTGCGCATCACTGATGCATGTTATATCAAGCATATAAAAAGTCTGACTTTACCCAGCAGGGGGAGAACGATTTACCACACCTGAACTTGAAGCGGAATCTACACGACGCAGTGAATACACCATAGTTGGAGATAAACCTGTTCGTAGTACCTTTTTCCTTACCTCCCTTTTTAGTACGAGTCCGGACAATAGGCTGTGCGTTCATCTCGTTTCCCTTCTTCTCCTCCAGTCTCGTGAACTGGAGTTCAACGTTCACTCGTTGGCTCCGCACCTCGACCGCACGATCACACTGAGATCTGACAATGACAGAAGAAGAACAGTATGACGCCATCATCGTCGGTGCAGGATTTAGTGGCGTTCATCGGCTCATTCAGTTGCGACAACTCGGACTGCGTTGCGTCGTGATCGAGGCAGCTTCGGACTTTGGAGGCGTATGGCACTGGAACACATACCCTGGTGCACGCGTGGACAGTCATATCCCAGCCTATGAGTTAGCGATTCCCGAGCTGTGGAAAGATTGGACGTGGACAGAGAAATTTCCAAGTCAGAAAGAGCTGCAAGCGTACGTGCTTCCGCTTTGTGATTCATCGACATCGACCATATCCCACTTTGACACGCTCGATTTCCCGTAGATATTTTGCATACGTAGCAGATAAGATGAATCTGCGTCCACACTGTCGGTTCGATTCGGTGGTGAAGCAAGCTCATTGGGATGATCAATTGCATCTTTGGCATGTCGCCTCCGAGGGAAAGGAGGGCCTGTACAAGGCCTCTGCATGTTATCTGATCCTCTGCACGGTGAAAACGTCGAATGTTGTTAAATGTGACATGATCGTTGACAAGTTCACTTAGGGTATTGCATCCAAACCGTATGTGCCCGACATCAAAGGACGCGAGGCGTTCAAAGGGCCATGCTGTCACACAAGCCGGTGGCCGAAAGAACGCGTAGAGACATACGGAAAGCGAGTCGGGGTCATTGGTACCGGAGCGAGCGGTGTTCAAGTGATTCAAGAGATTGGACCACAGGTATGCCACATCCAGGTCCGTGGCGGCCGCAGGCACACTGAGAGAGCTGTGTAGGTAACCCAACTGACCGTCTTTCAGCGGACCCCAAACCTGGCACTACCTATGAGGCAATACGGTGTGAGCAAGCAGGTGCAGGACCATTTCAAGCCTGTATACGAGGAACTATTCAAGAAGTTGGAAACAACGTTTACTGGGGCCTTCGGAGAGGTGGTTCCACGATTGATGATGAGCGTCAGTGAAGAAGAACGAGAAGCAACTTTCAAGAAGTTGTGGGACTTGGGAGGGTTCAACTTCTTAAGTGCGTCTCGGCACAACATACTATTAGCCTCTCTAACCTGGCTATGCAGCAAGCAATTACAAGGATCTCATCTTCAATAGGGCCAGTAACAACATAGCCTATGCGTTCTGGAGGAAAATGGTCAGCAAGCGCATCAAGGATCCCGAGAAACGTGCATTGTTGGCGCCAGAGGTACCACCCCATCCTGTGGCAGCCAAACGCCATTCTCTGGAGCAAAATTACTATGAGACATTCAACCAAGACAATGTCGAGCTCGTCGATATCAATGCGACACCCATTCTGAAGATAAACAAGAATGGCCTCATGACAGCCAATAAAGAGTACGAATTTGATGTGCTCATCTTTGCGACAGGTGCGCAGATGACTTCCTTGCAGTCCAATGGGTTGATGTGACAGTTGAAACGGAACAGGATTCGATGGTTACGTGGGTGGATTTACCCAAATCGATCTACGCGGTTTGAACGGCAAAACCATTCAAGATCACTGGAAAGACGGCGTGACAACCTAGTAAGTGCAGGGTACCTCTATCTGTACTCAAATCATGAGTGCATACAGTCTGGGCATGACGATCGACAGCTTTCCGAATCTGTTCTTCACGCACGGTCCACATGGACCAACAGCGTTCTGCGGTGGAGTGATGTGTCTGCAAATTCAAGGCAGATGGATAACCCAAACAATTGCGTACCTGCGCGAGCACCAGATCACCAAATTTACGCCGACAGCCCATGCTGCGTTAACGTTCAAGAAACACATCACTGATATGTGCAACGCCACGTTGATTCCGGAGGCGAAAAGCTGGTATAATGGCGCCAACATCCCAGGAAAGGTAAGGGAGACGTATGATTACTTCGGAGGGCTCGTGAGATACACGCAGGAAATTAAGAAAGAGGTCGAGAGCGGATATTCGGGATTCATGAGGGAAACACTGAAACAGGGATGAAGTTACACTGGCTGAACGTTGAATGTTGGTCCTTCGGCAGCCGAGTCATTCTCTTGGACCTGCCAGCACACATATCTCTGAATCCAGTACAATCTTATAGTAGTGCGGACACTGCGGAGCTTGGGAATATCTGTTGCATAACACCAAGAGCCTATTAGATTGGCTGTATTGCAGTTAGTGTTGGCTAGAGCCATGCTGTGTCTGTGGATTGAACCCAGCAGTGACTATTGAGGGTGCTTTTAACAATCTCATTATGCTGTTTGTGCTGTAGACAGGTATTAAATGTGCTGTGCAGTAGATTGAATCAATGTGGATGATTGCATAGTTGGGTGTATGGTTGGGAAGAGTGCCTGGGTGAACAATCCACATTCCAGTGAGCTCACTGGGCTCCTCACTGACTTTATCAAACCAGTGTATAGCTGCACAAGGATAAGTGATGCTCTTATAGATGAAAGAGAAAAAACAAAAGATGCAGGCAATTTTGTACCCATGCATCCCATCTGCATCTGTATCTGTCCCAACAAATACACAGTCATAGTGTGTGTGTTGAGATTTGGTGTTGTGATGAGTCACTCCTTATCCTAATGGATGAGTCACGCTAGTGCTACCAAACAAGTCATGCTTATTCTAATGATGAGTCACACCTAATGGCACTAGGATAACTTATCCTAATGAATGGGTCATGCTCATTCATGTGACCAATATTAGATAAGATCACAAAAGTGACTAAGCTACATTTACACCATCCATGATTGTCATGTGATGAGATCAGATGATCTAGAGAATCATACCATTCTCTTTCTTCATTCTTTTATTGGTTAGAATTGTTGAACGGCAGATATGCCGGCCTAGCCCCATTCTTACATACATTAGTATAGCTTATCCTACATTACCATAATAGGTATATTTGTAAGGTATATAAGATTCAGACTCAGCATCTGAGTTCCAATAGACTCTTGACTTCATACATTCATCATTGTCCACCAGCACACATCAACCTCAAACCACCCTCTATAAAGTAAGTGGTTACACTGCCTCTGTAGCATAGTGTTTTCAACAAGAATGGTACAGAATACAATAGAACATTTGTTCTTGTATATGAATCAGTACACAGATATAAATATCATGTACCCCTATATAAGATCGATCCTTAGGATCATCTTATCTCTAATGAGTTCACTCTTGATTCATTCTATCACTGCTCTGATTCTTAGTGCAAGACTCTTGGTCCAACCTCAGATCATTAGCCTTAAGTAAGAGTTCCTACTTGAGCCTTATTCCTTTGTCCCTTCATATTCAGGATATCTTTATATCTCAAAAGTGTGCCCTCATCTCTTCACATTGGACAGGATTGAATGTGTTACGTTTGGCCTTGGTGAGGATGAATGTAGATCTGGTGAGAGCAGAGGACTTCCATTGGTAGATGGTGGGCACAGATTCGAGTTGTTGCTCGACAAGGATAGGTCTTCCTACGCTTCAAAGGCGAAGAACAGGCAGTTGGACAATGACTGAGACGGCGAAGGTTACTCCGCTTGAAGGGCGGTGGGGCAGGTAGCAAGCTATGATGAAGGAAGAGCAAGCATCCATTCAGAAGTAGGATGAGGACTTAGAGAGATCCAGAGGGAAAGGGGACAAGAGATGTATTACTAGGGTAAGACTAGCTGAGGATACATCAGTTGTAACGAAGGGTTTATATAAGTAAGGTGTGGGAATAATGACTAATCGGATGGAATGTGAAAGAAGGAAGAAGAATGATTAGTCATGGAAAGATGATGTCATATGGAACATCAGAGAATACTGAAGAATGATGAGAGGTAAGTGAAAATGACAAATGATACAACTGTATTGGAAAGTGTGTAATCAAGATGACAAGTGAGAGATAGGCATGGATACTTAGCTAATCTGTTGTGGGACTGCAACGACGATGAGTTTGATGAGAAATACAGAGACGAGGAGACGGTGAGACGATGTGTTGACATTGATGAGAATGATGAGGTCGAGGTCGAATATAGGGACGGTGACTGAGACGATTCAATATAGCATAAAGTGGCCCCTTTGCAGAGGGCTAGGCTGGCAGAAAAGAGTGGGAGTAGTACCACTGAGTTGCAGGCACCGGTTGAGGTGGGTGGAATGAAGTGAATAGGACTAAGGTAGGAGGGAATTACAGGGAAGGTATATATACGATGAGCGACTACCTTAGGGCAGGTGTCTGAGTCCGAATTAGCTTTAGGGTAGGTAAAGATAAGAGGGTGAAGAATGTTCTGGAACAAAAGAAGAATGATGGAGATGAACGTGAGAAGAGATAAAGGAACATGAGGTATGATGTCATCGATGACATCATAAGTCTAGCCTCGAGTCACATGAATGTTCCTGCGGTCACGTGCACTTGGTCACGTGACTTTGGAAATAGAAATTGACTAAGTAAATGGTGCTCAGTGATGCAAGCATATGAGCGAAAGGTAAAGTGAAAAATAGGGTGTACGCGTGCCTGAACTATAACATAATCTAGGTTGCTAAGTGAAGAGTTCAGCAAGGGAACGCAGTACATGTTGCAGTGGGGTCGGTCCCCATCTGAAGAGGTCAAGAGCAAAGAGAAAAGTGTACATGGTAAAGTGAATTGTAACAGAATGTATTCCTTGTGCATCCCACCAGTTCCACATATAGTGGCTCAATGTTAAGAACCAGTTCCTCTGCTTAAACTCTGCCCTGTTGGAGATGGTAGAGATGCAAGTCTGATGAAAATCAGAGATCAGAGGGGTGAGGACTTTGGCTTTAGTGAAGTGGGTATGCACTGCACCCCCTTCACACTCATCCTTGTATTTCAGAGGTTGGAGGCTGGAGGTGATAGGTTGGAGGTCTGGAGGTGATAAGTTGGAGGTGGAGATGAGGGCAAAGACAGAGAGGAAGAAATTTAGACAGAGCAAAGTGCAAGAGGAGAGTGTCTTATTTGATATATGAACTGAGGAACATATCCTCATACATAGGACTTATATAGTGAAGGGCAGAAATGATTACTAAGCCAAAAAGGAGAAACATTGGAGTTTGGAACAAAGATGTCTTATAAGGATCAGAATCAACTGAGTTCATTAGAAGGAATATGTGTTAAGGAACAAGGGTAAAATAGGAACACTAAGGGGATGTCAAATAGAAGTCAAATATCAGGTAACATAGGGAATAGAGATGTCACTGAAACAACTCCAAAGGCTATCCCCAAGGGATAAGACTTTGAATAGAATTAAAAGAGAGAGAGAGAGAGAAGTAACTGAGTAGTGCTCAAGGGCTAACTTTGGAGGAAAGATCAAGAGAACTTTATTGGAGTTCTCTGGTGCTGTATTGGGGGTTTATATTATTACTAGTTTAACTAGTGTGAGTATGATGGAGATGGAAACAGAGGAGATGTAGGAATGAGCATGAAGACTGAGGACATGTGATGATGTTGAAGAGCTTCTATATGAGGTGTGGAGACTGATAGTTGGGTTTGAAGACCAACTGGAGGGATTCAGTGATGAAGTACAAGTAAAGCGATGGAATTGAATCCCTAAGATGAAAGTTGACAGAACTGAGGAGTACTGGCTACTATAGTCTAGGGTTTAAATAGTAAAAGGAACTCACTGACTAATAGTCCATGAGGCAAACACATGTGCAACCATGAGAACAATATGAGGAGTGGAGTGGGAAAACATGAGATAGAAGAATGAAAGGGAAGTTAGAAAGCATGCAATGAGGCAGAGGTATGGAGCAGAAATGAAAGAGAAGCCTAGCCTTGAGGTGATCTCGGTTAGATCCCCCAGATCCAATCTATGATCAGATTGAAGATCTAACCATGTGAGATGTCTCATGGTCATGTGATGAAAGGAAGAAGAACATGAGCATAAAGTAAGAATAATAAATAGAGTGTACTCATAGAGGGGAGTGTGAGGATAATCTGTAACATATATACTCTAGCTACTGTTTGTACATATTATGGACATGGTTTGTGTGCCAGAGGCTGTATGACAATAAAAGGATATAGTGTGGAAAACATGAGGTGAATATGTGGACACCATGAGGTGGTGGCAGAATGGAAGTGGAAGCATGGCAGAGATTAATAACACAAGGAGTACACATGTATCAGAAAGAAGAGAAGTGTAGCACAGCATGGAAATGAAAAGAAGGCTATGTGTACTAAGATAGACAGGTCATGAGACATCCTCATGCCTTTGAAAAGTCTGAAAAGTAATAAGTGAGTCTATGTCTTAAGATGAAAGGAATGACATTTGGAGTATCTCCGACATGCAATTTGTTTCCCTTTTCTCTCCTTTTGGACCTTTCTATACCAAATTCACAGACTCAAGGTTAGACCTTGAATCTGGCAAATGGGGGGTAGTGTTATAGTTCAGGCATGCGTACATCCTATTTTTCACTTTACCTTTCACTCATATGCATGCATCCCTGAGCACCATTTTACTTGGTTGATTTCCCTTTCCAAGGTCACGTGACCGCAGGAACCTTCACATGACACGAGGCTAGCCTTATAAAATCACTGATGATATCATACCTCATGTCCCTTATCTTTCTCTCATGTTTACTTCTGCTCACTTCTTTCCTTCTTGAATATTCCATGATGTTCTATGTTCTCCATCTGCCCTTAACTAATTCAGACTCAGATGCCTGCCCTAAGGTACTCAGTCATAGTATATAAATCCTTCCTGTAATACCTTCATACCTTAGTCCTATTCACTTCGTTCCACCCACCCTCCAAGGTGCCTGCAACTTAGTGATACTGCTCCTCTCTCCTCTGCCAGCCTAGCCCTCTGTAAAGGGGCCTTTGAATGCTTTATCATCTCATCTCCATCACCATCCTGATCTTTGACCTCGTCCTTGTTCTTCTCATTGACATTGACCTCATATATCACCATCTCCTTGTATCTGTCTTCCTTGTCGAAGTTGTCATTGCAGTCCGCAACAGCATTGGTCTTCTTCAAGGAAGCAACTGATCATGTACCCCTGTCTTGCCCTTATGACCATGAAATCAATCTCAAGGAAACTTTCACTCCAAAGATTGGAAAGATCTATCCCCTATTCCCTGATGAATGCAAAGCTACAGAGGATTTTCTGGATGAAAACCTTACCGCTGGGAAGATCCATCCTTCCAACTCCCCCCAAGCTTCACCTTTCTTCTTCATTAAAAAGAAAAATGGAGGACTCTGTCCCTGCCAAGATTACCATTATTTAAATGAATATACCATTCAGGATGCCTATCCACTCCCTCTTGTCTCCAACCTTGTTGATAAACTCTGCGATGCCAAGGTCTTCACTGTTATGTTTGGCCTTAGTGAGGACGAATGTAGACCCGGCGAGAGTTGAGGACTTCCATTGGTAGATGGTGGGCGCAGATTCAAGATGTCACTCGACAAGAATAGGTCTTCCTATACTTCAAAGGTGAAGGACAAGCAGTTGGATGATGATCAAGACAATAAAGATTACTCCACTTGAAAGGTGGTGTGGCAGGTAGCAAGCTATGATGAGGAAAGAGCAAGTGTCCACTCAGAAGTAGGACGAGGACTTAGAGAGATCTGGAGGGAAAGAGGACAAGAGATGTATTGCCAGGGTAAGACTAGCTGAGGATACATCAGTTGTAATGAAAGGTTTATATAAGTAAGACATGGGAATAACGACTAATCAGATGGAATGTGAAAGAAGGAAGAAGAATGATTAGTCATGGGAAAGATGATGTCATATGGAACATCAGAGGATATTGAAGAACAATGAGAGGTAAGTGGAATTGACAAATGATACGACCATATCGGAAAGTATGTAATCAAGATGACAAGTGAGAGATAGGCATGGATACTTAGCTAATCAAGGTTGCTAAGTGAAGAGTTCAGCAAAGGGAATGCAGTACATGTTGTAGTGGGGTCGGTCCCCATCTGAAGAGGTCAAGAGCAAAGAGAAAAGTGTATAAGACAAAGTAAATCATAACATTCACCAAGTTCGATGTACGGTGGGGATACAACAATGTCTGTATCAAAGATGGGCACCAATGGAAGGCCGCCTTCATTACCCACAAAGGTCTCTTCGAACCCACAGTCATGTTCTTTGGTCTCTGCAATTCCCCAGCGACCTTTCAATGGTTCATGAATGACTCCTTCAGGGATATGATTGCTGAAGGATGGCTTGTCATCTATATGGATGACCTCCTAATCTTCTTCCCCGATGGGGATACCCACACCAAATGCACCAAGTGTGTACTGCAATGCATGGAGGAACTTGACTTGCATCTCAAACTGGAAAAATGCAAGTTTGCCACCTTGGAGGTAGAATATCTCAGCATGATTGTCAAACCAGGTCAACTCGCTATGGATCCAGTCAAACTTGATGGAATCACTTCCTGGCCAACCCCATCCTCTGTTAAAAGTGTACGCTCTTTCCTCAGTTTCGCCAATTTCTACTGGCAATTCATTCCCAACTATTCCAACATTGCTCGACCTCTCATTGACCTCACCAAGAAAAACCAACCTTGGTCTTGGTCCACCACTTGCCAATCTGCATTCAAAGAACTGAAGAAGCTCTTCCTCTCCAAACCCATTCTACACCTCCCAGACCTCTCCACCCCCTTTGCCATTGTAACTGACACCTCTAAGTTCATATCTGGAGCCATCCTTCTCCAAACAAACACCAACAGTGAGTGGCATCCTTGTTCCTACCTCTCCCAGTCATTCTTCCCTGCAGAACAAAACTATGACATCTATAACTGTTTCCCTCATGGTCATCCGTGCCCTCAAGTCCTGGAAGCACTACCTCCATGGCTCTGCCTTCCCAGGACAGATCTTCACCGACCACAAGAACTTGACATATTTCTATCAACCCCAAGCCCTCAACTGTTGCCAAGCTTGTTGGCTCCTTGACCTCTCCAATTTTGACTTAAAAATTGTCCATGTCCCCAGAAAACTCCTGGCCAGTCCAGATGCCTTGTCCTGCCACCCTGATCTCCTCCCAGATTCCTCGATTGATGACAATGAAGGAGTCACCCTCCTCCCCCACTTGCTCTTTGTCAGTCTCATCAACATCAACCTCTCCCACCACATCCAAGCTGCCACTCCTTCGGACCCCACCACCATGACTGCCTTACAATCTTTGGATGAGTCCACCCCTCTCCATCTCCGCTCCTGCCTCTCCAATTAGCAGAATGAAGGGGGGGTTCTCACCTTCTGTGACCACATCTTCGTGCCCAATGATCCTACCCTCTGCTGCTCCATTCTGGAATGGTGTCATGATCATGAGACTGCCAGCCACCCCAGCTATCTCAAAACTCGCCAACTTGTCTCCGCAGAATTCTGGTGGCCTAGCCTGGCCTCCTTTGTTCAAAAATACATTGAAGGCTGCACTGTATGCCAGCAGAACAAGGCCAACACTCATCCGACCATTCCCCCACTCACACCCATCCACTCATCTGCCTTGCGTCCCTTCCAACAAGTCTCTTGTGACCTGATCACCAACCTTCCTCCTTCCTCCAACTTTGACACCCTTCTGGTTGTGGTCGACCATGGGCTTACTAAGGGGGTAATTCTCTGCCCTACCAAGAAAACCATTACTGCCGAAGGTGTAACAGTGCTCTTTTTCCACAAAGTCTACCTCCGCTTCGGTCTCTACGACAAGGTTATCTCCAACTGTGGCCCATAATTCGCATCTGCCTTCACTCAGGAGTTAGGAAAACTCCTCAACTATGACCTATCACTCTCCACCGCCTACCATCCCCAAACCGATGGAGAAACTGAACGCATCAACCAAGAAGTTGAAACTTACCTCTGCATCTTCTGCAGAAATCACCCCACCTCATGGGCCAATTCTATCTCCCATGCAGAATTCGCCCACAATCACCGCCCCCACTCTGTCACCGGACAATCTCCATTCTATCTCATGATGGGGTATGAACCCGTGCCCTTCCCACAGTCATTTCCACATCTTCTATCCCCACAGTTGAGTCTAGACTCAAAACCCTCACTGCTGCCCGAGACGAAGCTCTTGCCACCCATGAACTCACTCGCCAAGTCATGGCCTCCCACACTCGTCGGAACTTCACTCCCTTCACCAAGGGACAGAAGGTCTGGCTTGAAGCCAGAAACCTGAAATGCTCCATCGTGAATCCCAAGTTCACCCCCAAGTGAGAAGGACCCTTTACTATCACGAAAGTCCTATCTCTGATTACGTACCAACTCCATCTTCCAACCACATGGAAAATCCACAACATGTTCCACACTTCCCTCCTATCACCCTATCATGAAAATAGCGTACACAGGCTGAACTTCCCCCAACTGCCACTTGACTTGGTATAAGGAGAAGAGGAATACGAAATAGAAAAAATCTTACACCATCGCGGAACTCCATCCTTCCATTCCTTCCTGATCCAATGGAAGGAATACTCAGCTGAAGAAGACTCCTGGGTCCCTGAGTGGAACTTGAAAAATGCAAAGTCCACTCTTGTCAATTATAAAAAGTAACATCCCTCTGTCTTCTCCCCTCGTACCTCTTGATCTATCTCCACCACCATGTCCTCTGTCAATACCTCTGACTCTGTCTCTATCAACTCGTCCTGTCCTCCCACTCCTCCTTCCATTAATACCATCTTTAACTCCTCTATGTCTCCTATTCATATTACTATACCTTCTGTTCCTCCCGTTTCTCTTCTCTCTTATCTTTCGTCTCTACCCCCCAAACCCTTGTCTACCATCCCATCTCCAGGCTGGTCCAGTAACCCACTCCCCAGTTGGGAGAACCCTACCCCATGGGTTCTACCTGTCCTTGAAAATGCCACTGAACCCCACATCTCCGTTCATGCCATCTCTGTCCCTCCATTTTCTCATCGTCTGCAAAACCTCCCCGATGATCCCTCCTTTCAGCAGATGAGAAACCTCCTCCATTACCCCTGTCTCCTCTCATCCCTCAACAGTCATCTTGACGTTGCCTCCCCCCTCTGGAGCCTCCATCGGGCTTATCTCCAAAACAAATGCATGGGAAATCTCCTCTCCCTCATTTCCTCTGAACAAAGTCTTGGCTGTCATCGGGACTTCCTAGTTAACATCCACCATGCCCTTGAGGGAGATATCCTCTCTGCCCTCCATCAATTAGAATTCCCGGGTCTCCTTGATGAAATCAACCGTTTCTTGTATGAAACACAGATGCTTGACGACCCTCACTCCCATCCTGCCTACATCACTCCATCCACTTGGGTACCAACTGATCCTTCCCCTCATGGCCCAGTAAACCCAGTCCCTATTGAAGTCGCACAAGAGTGCGCTCACATTGCACAAGAAATTTGTCTTCATGGCACCGTCAACAGGGAACCTATTGATGCCCCTCTCCTCTCCAGACATCCTCGCTATGCAGAAACCTGCCATGAGTGCCATCACCTGGGACATACTCGCCCCAACTGCCATTGGTACCAATGTCCCCATTGCCTATGCTTCCAACCAGGTCACCCACAATACCACTGCCCACTCCATCATCCTCATGCCCCTGCTCCTCCATCAATATCTCCATCTGTCTCTACACACTCCTCTCATTCCTTGCGATTATCTGCTCCCCACCCTGTTTCTCCACCCAGGAACACCCACCGTATGCGTCCCACAAACACTTCTGCTCCATGTCATCGCAACTAATGCTCTGCTTCCCCACATCCCGTGTCACCAGAGATTGACAACAACATCTGGGATGACGCCACCTATGCCAACACCACTGGGTCCCCAGGCCCTTCCTATGTGAACTTCTGACTTGCCGGGTTCATCCCTTACCCTTCTTCGGGGTTTCAGAGTTACTAAGGGGGTAATGTTACAATTTACTTTGCCTTGTACACTTTTCTCTTTTGTTCTTGACCTCTCCAGATGGGGACTGACCCCACTGCAACATGTACAGTGTTCCCTCTGCTGAACTCTTCACTTAGCAACCTCGATTAGCTAAGTACCTATGCCTATCCCTCATTTATTATCCCAATTACATACTTTCTGATACTATCATATCATTTGTCATTTCCACTTACCTATCATTGTTCCTCAGTGTTCTCTGATGTTCCATATGACATCATCTTTCCCATGACTAATCGTTCTTCTCCCTTCTTTCATGTTCCATCCAGTTAGTCATCATTCCCATGTCTTACTTATATAAACCCTTTGTTACAACTGATGTATCCTCAGCTAGTCTTACCCTGGCAATACATCTCTTGTCCTCTTCCCTCCGGATCTCTCTAAAGACTTTATCCTACTTCTGAGTGGACACTTGCTCTCTCTTCGTCGTAGCTTGCTACTTGTTCCACTGCCTTCCAAGTGGAGTAACCTTCTCATCTCGGTCATCATCCGACCACTTGTCCTTCACCTTTGAAGTGTGGGAAGACCTATCCTTGTTGAGTAATGTCTCAAATCTGTGTCCACCGTCTACTAACGGAAGTCCTCAGCTCTCGCCAGGTCTACATTCATCCTCACCAAGGCCAAACATAACAGTCCCATAATAGTGTTCAGGTGAAGCGATGCAGAGTTCAGTGGGTTTGGTTGTGGAGGACATTGTAAGAGTGATGGGTCGAGGGGGTACTATGGGTATGGTGGGCAGGGTGAAGATGGGTCAGGTGGCGATTGGAGTGGGACTAGGTGGTGTGGGGATTCAAGGGATTGTCAGAGACACTGATAATTGGTGGCTAAGATCAAGGGTTGCTTCCTGTTCCTCTCAAGAGGGAAGTAAAGTGTCAAGGGGTTCTTCTTCCTCAGGTTCTGGTGAGGAGTGTTCCGAGGTGGAATCAGGGTTTGAGGGAGGGTCTCTCCACCAACTAAGGCAAGTGTGCAAGGATTTATGTGAGGAGGAAATGGTGAAGGAGTTACAGCAAAGGTAATCCTGTGAGAAGAGCTAGTCTTTTGTTATATTTGGCCTTGGTGAGGACGAACGTAGACCTGGTGAGAGCTGAGGACTTCCATTGGTAGACAGTGGGTACAGATTCGAGACATCGCTCGACAAGGATAGGTCTTCCCACACTTCAAAGGTGAAGGACAAGCAGTTGGACAATGACTGAGACAATGAAGGTTACTCTGCTTGAAAGGCGGTGGAGCTAGTAGCAAGCTGCGATGAGGAAAGAGCAAGCATCCACTTAGAAGTAGGACAAAGTCTTGGAGAGATCCAGAGGAAAGGAGGACAAGAGATGTATTGCCAGGGTAAGACTAGCTGAGGATACATCGGTGGTAAAGGGTTTATATAAGTAAGACATGGGAGTGATGACTAATCGGATGGAATGTGAAAGAAGGGAGAAGAACAATTAGTCATATGAAGGATGATGTCATATGGAACATCAGAGAACGCTGAAGAACAACGATAGGTAAGCAGAAATGACAAATGATATGATCATATCAGAAAGTATGTAATTGGGATAATAAATGAGGGATAGGCATAGGTACTTAGCTAATCAAGGTTACTAAGTGAAGAGTTCAGCAAAGGGAATGCTGTACATATTGCAGTGGGGTTGATCCCCATCTGAAGAGGTCAAGAATAAAGAGAAAAGTGTACAAGGCAAAGTAAATTGTAACACAGCTGGTTATGGACTATCGATATTTAAATGAAGGAACCATAAAAAACTCTTATCCTTTACCACTCATTTCTTCTCTTGTAGATTGGTTAAAGGGTGCCAATAAATTCACATACCTCAACCTGAGATAGGGATACAACAATATCCACATCAAAGAAGGCAACAAGTGAAAAGCCACCTTTGTCACTCCTTTGGGCACCTATGAACCCGTAGTTATGTATTTTGGCATGACGAACTCACCTCCCACCTTCCAACAGATGATGAACGACATCTTCAATGACATGTACACCATTGTAATCATCTACTTGGATGACATGTACACCATTGTAATCATCTACTTGGATGACATGTGTATCTTCACATGCAAAAAGTCGGATGAAGAACACTTGGAAATCATCAAGGAAGTTCTCCAGCATCTATGTGAGAATGACCTTTATGCCAAACCGGAGAAGTGTATATTTAATGCTGATGATGTGGATTTCCTAGGGATGCATGTCTCCAAGGATGGTGTCACCATGCAAACAAAGAAAGTCAACACCATTCTGGAATAGCCTGCTTCTACCAAGCTCAAGCAGCTTCAATCATTCCTCAGCCTCTGTAATTATTATCAATGATTTATCCACAGATTTGGCCAAATTGCACACCCCCTTAATGACCTCACAAAAAAGAATGTACCTTACACCTGGGGGGCTGCACAACAAAACACATTTGATACACTTAAAAAACAATTCACTGAAGCCCCATTACTCACTTACCCCAACCCCACCCGCCCGATGTGTTTGGAAACCGATACTAGTGACATTACCACAGAAGTGGTATTATTGATTCAAGGGGAGGACAATTTGTGGTGTCCTTGCGCTTTTCTTTCACACTCTTTTTCTTCCACTGAGTACAATTACCCTGTCTACAACAAGGAATTGTTAGCCATTATACACGCTCTTGAGGAGTGGCGACACTATCTTATTAGAAAAACTAACTTCGAGATTTGGACAGATCATAAGAATCTTGAATATTGGAAAAAACCTCAAACTTTGTCAGGATGACAGGCTCGCTGGCATGAGCTCCTTCAAGATTTTAACTATACTTTGATTTACAAGCCTGGCAACACAAATGGATATGCTGATGCTCTCTCCCATTGCCCGGATCATGGTGACGCAGTTGATAACCTTAATGAAAATATCATGGTCTTTCCCTTGGCAGTTCTGCATTCTTCTAATTTATCTATCCCTGTGTCACTTACCTCTCCTCACACTTGCCTCCCCACCAAGGGTTCCTCTACAGTGGCAGGCTTTGACCTGTATTCTACCACCGATTTCAACATTCCCACCCACAATCAACTTCTTATTCCCACCCATATCAAAATCCAACTTCCCCTTGGTACCTATGGCAGGATTGCCCCCCATTCAGGTCTTGCCTTCAAGCACAAAATCAATGTCATGGCTGGAGTCATTGATACCGATTATAGGGGAGAAATTGGGGTTATCCTGTTCAACCACACTGACACACCATTTCACATATCTAAGCATGATCATATTGCGCAACTAATTATTGAAAAAATAGAAAACCCAACATTAACTGAAGAAACGACTTTAGATGAGTCAGAATGAAATGACAAAGGTTTTGGCTCTACAGGAGTCAAAGCAATAGCCTCCACTTCTCTTTATCCTAACTTCAAAACAAAAGTTATGACAGAATCAGAACAATTAGGTGTTGACGCCATCAATGAGTATGAATACTACGCTCAGGATAAACTTTTCCAATCTTCGAATGGCATAGTTTTTGTGCCACCTTCTCTTTGCAACAAACTTATTTCTCTTTTTCATGATTCTCCAACAGCAGGCCACCCCAGCTGAGACTGAACCATTAGCACCATTAAACAATTTTATTGGTGGTCAGGCGTGGCCAAAGACATTGCATCCTATATACAGTGGCTCAAAAAACTGTCCACATATTTGCACATTTTGCACTAAAAGCTCCCAACTGCAGTAACACTTAACCCCTATCTAAACTATGAGAGGATGAAATCCTCCACCCATTCAGGGCTTTCTATTGATCTAGGAATCAAAAGATTTAATCAAGAGGTGAATGAATGGCAGCCATTTTAAAATGACATGTCATACAGACAGTTTTTTGACTTTACAAAAATCAAAGTATCTAATATTTGGTATGAGCTCTCTTGGCCTTTATAACTGCTTCAATCCTTCTAGGCATACTTTCTATCCATTTTTGACACTGTTCCACAGAAATCTTTCCCCACTCTACCTTCACTCTTTCCCATAATTGATGAACTCCCATAGGAGCATTCTCATAGGCTGAGAGACACCTTTTGGGATGATTCCAAGTGTGTTCAATAGGATTAAGGTCTGGAGACTGTGCAGGCCAATCTAGAAGCTTGATATCTTGTTCTTCAAACCATCCTTGGGCTCTTCTAGAGGTATGCTTTGGGTCATTTTCCTGTTGAAAGATAATATCACCTTCTGAGATTCCAGATTCCTCCATGCTTTGAAGCAACCCCTTCTTCA
>QFEQ01002624.1:0-11667 GCA_003316335.1 Hemileccinum impolitum
CTACCTTAGTCCTATTCACTTCGTTCCACCCACCTCACTTGGTGCCTGCAACTTAGTGATACCGCTCTACCTCTTTTCTCTGCCAGCCTAGCCCTCTGCAAAGGGGCCACTTCTATGTTATATCACATCTTGTCAATCGCCGTACCAATCTTTCACTTGGTCCTCGTCATACTCGTCGATGTCGACACTCTTCATCGTCACCTCCTCGTCTTGGTGTTCCTAGTAGAACCCATCGTCGTTGCAGCCCACAACAGGTTCTTTGTAAAGATGTCTGCAAATTGTGTGTTAGTAGAGACATAGAATAGCTCTACTTTGTTGTTTTCAATAGCTTCACATATATAGTGTTTTGGAATTTGAACATGTTTGGTACAACCTTCTTGTACTGAATTCAAAGCAAGGAACATAGCTTCTTGGTTATTTACACACATTAGTATGCAACCCAATGGTATATTGATCTCTCTGAAGAGGTTACAAATCCATTGGATTTGTTTAGCACATTCAGTCATTCTACAGTACTCAGCTTCTGTTGAAGAGAGTCTGACATGCTTCCATTGTTGTTACAATTCACTCATCCATATATTCTTTTTCTCCTTGCCTTACATTCTCCAGATGGGGAACAACCCCACTACAACATGTACAGTGTCTTCTTTGCTGAACTCTCTATTTAGCATTCTAGATCCACTAAGTACCTTTCTATCTCCTACATTTTCCACATTGTCATTGTTGCTTCTCTTCCTTTCTGATGCCTTTGTGTTATCTGCCATCTTTGATTACTCTTCTGGTTCTTTGACATTCTGTGATGTTCTTTATGACATCACCTATTCTATGACTAATTGTTCTTCATTCTTCTTCCACATTCCATCCAATTAGTCATTTGTCTCATGCTTTGTCTATATAAACCCCTTGTCTCATATGATGTATCCTTAGCTAGTCTTACCTGGCAATACATCTACTTTGCTCATCACCTGGATCTCTCTAAGTCCTTGTCCTACTTCTGAGTGGACACTTTGCTCCTCCTTTGTTTTCCACTACTTGTTCCACTGCCTTCCAAGTGGAGTATCCTTGTTGTCTCAGTCTGTTGTGGAAATAGGTATGTAGTGAGGGAGTGGCTGAGTGCACTGATATGTCATGGACTGGAAGCTAGATGATACTCAATGGGGAGTGTCCCATTGAGTCCATCTGTCCTTTATACATGTGCTATTGTACATACATGTTTGGTCACTTATCTGTTATCTATAGTCTGTGGGTAGCTACTGGCTACTGGGTACTACATGGTCTGTGCTTATCTCCAACACAGTCATCATCCAACCACTAGTCCTTCACCTTTGAAGCTTAGAAAGACCTTCTTTGACAAGTGACATTTTGAACCCTGTGTCCACTGTTTACCAATGGAAGTCCTCTATCCTCGCTGGGTTTATGTTTGATCCCACCAAGGCCAAATGTAACAGATAGGAGGTGTTATAGTTCGGGCATGTGTACATCCTATTTTTCACTTTAACTCTTTGCTTATATGCTTGCATCACTGAGCACCATTTACTTAGTTGATTTCTCTTTCCAAAGTCACGTGACCCAGTGCATGTGACCGCAGGAACATTCACATGACTCGAGGCCAGACTTATGATGTCATCAATGACATCATACCTCATGTTCCTTTATCTCTTCGCACGTTCATCTCCACTATTCTTCTTTCGTTCCAGAACATTCTTAGTCCTCTTATCTTTACCTACCCTAAAGCTAATTCGGACTCAGACACCTGCCCTAAGGTAGTCGCTCATCGTATATATACCTTCCCTGTAATTCCCTCCTACCTTAGTCCTATTCACTTCGTTCCACCCATCTCATCTGGTGTCTGCAACTCAGTGGTACTACTCTCCTCTCTCATCTGCCAGCCTAGCCCTCTGCAAAGGGGCTGTTATATGTTATATTGTATCATCTCCATTGCCGTTCCAATCTTCAACCTCGTCCTCGTCATACTCGTCGACGTCGACACTGTATCTTGCTGCCTCCTCATGTCAGTATTCCTCATTGAGCTCATTGCCATTGCAGTCCACAACAGGAGGTGAGGTTGGTGTTGATAAGGTTAACAAATAGAGAGTGAGAGAGTAGGACAATGCCCTCATTATTGGAGTCAGAAGCAGGGTGTTACACTTCGTCCTTGGTGGGACTAACATAATCCTTTAGAGTGCTATGTAGTTGAATCAAGCATGATGGGGAACTGGGATACTCATGTTGGTGTTGCCAATGAGTAGAGGTTCTGTTTGACAAAGGTCAGGGGCAGATGACAAGGATGAGGAAGGTTAAGAGCATCCACTTGAAGGTAGGACAAAGACTGTTGTGGGGATCACATGGGGTGAGATCATGAACAAGATAGATTGCCAGAAAGTAGAAGGAAGAACAAAGCTAAGGTACATGAGTGAGGGTTGCAATACTCAGCTGACCTGCCTTTCCAACACATTTGTGATATTTTCTACCATAATGTTGGCAGCCAGTGCCTGAGAAGTGCCAGGCTCAATGCCCATGTGAGGCACATATGTGTGAGTTATTTCAAATGGTGAATGTTGAGTTGCTGAATGAATTATTGAATTATGTGTAAATTGGGTGATGGCTAGTCAATTGGCCCATTCATCTTGTTTTCTGTGGTGAAGAGACAGATGTATTGATCCAGGTCCTGATTCACCCTTTCTGTTTGTCCATCTATTTGCAGATAAAAAGCAGTAGAAAGCTTGGGTTTGATGCCAAGCCATATGCATAGGTTTGTCATAACTTAGGAGGTGAATTGTGGTCCCCAATCAGACATGATGCTCCATGGGAGCCCATGGTTGACCCATATGTTATCAAGATTTAATTTAGCCATTTCAAGTGCTGTTATGGCTTTGATACAGGGGATGGATTTGACTTCTTTCGAGAAGTGATTAACCACCATGAGGATGGAGTCAAATCCATTGGAGGGAGGAAGGTCAGTGATAAAGTTGGTGAAGATATCTACCCATGGCATATCTGGTACTTCTAGAGGCATGAGCTTTCCAGCCAGTGCAGTGTTGGACCCCTTGAACTGTTGACACCTATCACAGCATGATACATATTCTCTAATTTCTGATGCCATCAAGAGCCAGAAGTAATGTTGCTGTATGAGGGTGAGTGTTTTGTTATAACCTGGATGTTCTGCAACTAGGAGGTTGTGATGTGTATGTATTACATCCATCCACAGGTGTTATAGGCATCAATGAGGAATGAGGTGATGATGAGAACATAGGCAACTACTCAGCTAGGAGCAGCCCAATGCCTATACCAAGGTTGTGATGAGGTAGAGAGAAGGGTAGTGTCAATGCCCTGAGGACTCAGTGATGGGGTGATCCAACGAAATGAGAGAGTTGGGAGCCATTGTACATAGGCTGGCTTAGGCCTATGAGAACGAAGAATGATCCCCCAGAGACCACAGTGAAAGGATAAGGATCCTCCACCATAGTCTTTAGGCTTATATAGCAGACTTCAGTAGTGACAGTGACTATGTTACAAGTGGTGTGGTAGGAAGCATGGCTATGGCAAGGTGAGCAGAGATTAACAGTGTGAGGATGCAGTGTTGTTATAGTTCGGGCACGCATACACCCCTATTTTATTTCTTACTCTTCACTCATATACCTAGCATCACTGAGCACCATTTACCTTAGTTGATTTTCTCCTTTCAAGATCATGTGACCAGGTGCACGTGATTGTGGGAATGTTCATCTGACTTGAGGCTAGACTCATGACATCATCAATGATGTCATGCCTCATGTTCCTTATCTCTTTCCCACATTTATCTCCATTCACTTCTTTCATTCCAGAACATTCTATCTCCTTATCTTCGCCTGCCCTTAACCTAATTCAGATTCAGATACTTTCCCTAAAGTACTTGGTCATTACTATGTAAACCCTCCCTGTAATTCCCTCATACTTTAGTCCTATTCACTTTATTCCACCCACCCTCCAAGGTGCCTGCAACTCAGTGATACCACTCCTCTCCTCCTTGCCAGCTTAGCCCTCTGTTCAGGGCCCTTTGTGTGCTCTTTTGTCTTGTCTCCATTGCCATCCCAATATTTCATCTGGTCCTCATCATCCTCGTTGACACTGACACCACCCATCATTGTTTACTCATTTCTGTGTTCCTCGTCGAGCAAGTTGTTGCAGTCCGTAACACTTGAATAGGACTCCCCCTGAAGCTGAACCCTGCTATGTTCCTCTTCTTATTTTATGTCCTATACTAAGTGGCTGGCAAGAATCAAAGTGCAGAGAGAAGCCGCTGCCCTCACTTTTTACTGTCTCAACGTATAGAGACCCCGTACCCTATTCCCAGCTCCCTCTGTCGATCCAAACGATGCCATGTCTGAACCTGAAGGTACGAATGGCCTGTTTTTAAGATGTAAAAAGATCCATACCCAATGTGTGTACGTGCAGGACCCTTGGTACATCCGAACTCATTACCACTGTCTCTGGGACCTCAGTGTTCCAAACTTTTCCATACTCCGCCCTCGTACCACCCTTCGACTGAACCAACAGTACCTTTGAATCCCTCAAGTTTGCTTGGAAGATAGTGAACAGTAAGGATGTCAGGGAACCAGTTATGGGATGACCTGTCAAAGCAGATGACCCTCATGGCTGTGGCCATGCAAACCCTTATTCAAAATCAAGCCACCCACACTTCCTCCTCCTCTAATGCATATAAGGCCTTCGCTGATCCTGGCACCTGGGATGGCGACTGAAACAAGTTTCACATCTGGTGGACAAAGATAGGTGCATGGGTAGGCTGTCAGCCCAACCTCAATGATCATTAGAGGACAGTTGCAGTTCTCCTCCAAATGAATAGGAGAGCCACAGATTTTGCTCAAGTCACTATTGAGCAATACCCCATCAAAGGGCTCTGGCCTTTGTGGAAGGTGCTGAAGGAACACATCAAAAAACACTTCTGCATCGATGTGTTAAAGGTAGAGGCATACAAAAAATTAGTTGCACTGTGACAAGGAAACCTCTCTATCAAGGTATATATGCAGCAGTTCAACTTATTACAGATCAATGCCAAGATGGAGCTGGGGATTGTGCTCCAGCTCTTTAAGGAAAGCATTGACTATAATATTTACCTTCAAGTCTGCCTCTGCCACCCTGCTATTGCTGAAGATCTTGAGTCATGGGAAGACACCTCCATTGAGATCAGAAAAATGTTTCATCAGATATGACTTGAATGAAGCAAGAGCAGCTTCATCCCTCATAATCAGTATCATTCCGAACCCCAGTTCACTGCTATTAGAACCCAGTCCAGCCAGGGCATGCCTATGCAGGACATCCATGCAATTCAAGGACCACCTTGAGTGGATAATCACAACTGTTACAACTGTGGGAAAAAAGGGCACATCTCTCAGAACTGTAAGGAACTGAGGAAGCCAAGAGTGTGCCCTGCCTTCAATCTGATGACTGATAGGACCACCTACCCTCAACCTCGTCAAAACCGCAAGATACTGCTTGCTCCAACTACAGCCATTGCCTCCATCACAGCTGAAACCTCCTCTGCCTCCTCTATTCTGGCTTGGCAAAATGAAGAAGCCCAAGCCTTCTACTTTGATATATTTACGACACAAGTATGGCACTTAGTGGCCGAAGGACTTAAGGAAAAAGAGCGAGCCAAATAGATCTGGGGGGTATCTGTTCAGCTAAGGACTTTAGTTTTCTTTCATCTATTCTGTTTTCCACTTCTTCCACTTCTTCAAATCATTTTTCTTGTTTAGCAGTTGAAGGGGAGATGGACAAAGAGGTAGATGAGAATGAAACCTCTTTGAACAATTTTATGTACAGACTCACTTCTGAAAGGGCATCTCATTTGAGCGCGGCACTGGAAAATAATAGTGCACTTAATTCCCTATTGAATGAACATTCTTCTCACATTTCTTCATATAAATCTCCCCAAGCTTCCTTTTTGCATCAAGAACCTGATGCCTCTCAAGAAGGCGAGTTCAATATCAACACTGATGTTTACTTTCAGGATAAGAAAGGAGAATGGACCTTTTGCACTACTTCGTCGCTCCTTAACTCTGGAGCAGTACAAACATTCATTGACAAGCACTGGGTAATAGAAATGGGTATCACAACACATTCCCTCTCCAACCCTATGAATGTCACCAATGCAGATGGGTCCTCTTCCAAACATGGAATGATCCACGAGTATGTTTCCATAGTTCTCTCTTACAATGGACATGCTGAAGGTGTGGACATGCTGGTTGCAACCCTGGGATCCCATGAAGTGATCCTAGGATATGATTGGTTTTATTGCCACAATCCACTCATTGACTGTAGAAAAAACCGTAACCTTCAATAGATGCACCAAACACTGTAAGGCCAATCAAACAAAGCAGTGGGTTCTGGTCCGAACCATTGAAGAAGGTCTCACCAAAAAAGTCCCAAAACAATATCATGAGTTCCTCAACATATTTAGCAAAGAAGAATCCAAATGGATGCTGGTCTGCAAACCTTGGGACCACACCATTGATCTTCAACTCGATTTCATCCCAAAAAAGGGTCGGGTAATCCCACTCTCTGACACCGAAATGGAAGAAGTCTGGAACTTCCTAGCAACCAAGCAAGAAAAGGGCTATATCTGCCCATCCAAATCCTCACAAACAGCCCCTGTATTCTTTATTCCCAAGAAAACTGGTGAAAACAGTTGGTAATGGACTACCATTATTTAAATGAAGGAACTGTAAAGAATTCATATCCCTTACTGCTAATCTCCTCTCTGGTAGATTGCTTAAAAGGTGCCAACAAGTTCACCTGTCTTGACCTAAGATGGGGGTACAACAATGTCTGCATCAAAGAAGGTGACAAATGGAAAGCCACTTTCGTCACCCCTTTAGATGCCTATGAACCGGTTGTAATGTATTTTGGCATGATGAACTCACCGCCTACATTCCAACAGATGATGAATGACATATTCAACAACATGTACGCCATCATCATCATTTACTTGGATGATATGTGTATCTTCACATGCAACAAAATGGATGAAGAACACTTAGAAATTATCAAGGAAGTTCTTCAGTGCTTGCATGAGAATGATCTATATGCCAAACCTGAAAAATGTGTATTTAACACTGATGACATAGACTTCTTAGGAATGCATGTCTTCAAAGATGGTGTAGCCATGCAGACAAAGAAAGTTGATGCTATTCTAGAATGGCCAGTGCCCACCAAGCTCAAGCAGCTGCTGTTGTGGGCTGCAACAGTGTTAACTTCAACAAGGAAGATGGATACAAGGAGACGGCAATGTACGGTGTCGACGTCGACAAGAAGGATGAGAAGGAGGTCAAAGATTAGAATGGCGACAGATACAATGCAATAGAGCATACAAGGGCCCCTTTACAGAGGGCTAGGCTGGCAGAGGAGAGAGGAGCAGTATCACTGAGTTGCAGGCACCTTGGAGGGTGGATGGAACAAAGTGAATAGGACTAAGGTATGAAGGAATTATGGGACAGGTTTATATACTATGACTGAGTACCTTAGGGCAGGTGTCTGAGTCTGAATTAGTTAAGGGCAGGTAGAGAACATGGAATGTCATGGAATGTTCGAGAAGAAAAGAAGTAAATGGAAGTGAATGTGAGAAAGAGATAACGAACATAAGGTATGACATCATAGATGATGTCATAAGGCTGGCCTCAAGTCATGTGAGAGTTCCCGTGGTCACATGCACTTGGTCACATGACTTTGGAATGAGAAATTGACTAAGGTAAAACAGTGCTCAGTGATGCATGCATATGAGTAAAAGATAAAGTGAAAAATAGGGCATATGCATGTCTGAACTATAACAGCTGCAATCATTCCTGGGCCTTTGTAACTATTACCGTCATTTTATTAACAGATTCGGACAGATTGCATGCCCCCTTAATGACCTCACAAAGAAAAATGTACCTTACACCTAGGGGGCAACACAACAAAACATGTTTGACATACTTAAAAAATGTTTTACCAAAGCCCCACTGCTCACTCCACTCGCCCCATGTGCCTGGAAACCGATACCAGTGACATCGCCACAGGAGCAGTATTGTCTGTTCAAGGGGAGGATAATTTATGGCACCCTTGTGCTTTCCTTTCTCATTCTTTTTCCTCTGCTGAATACAACTACCCTGTCTATGACAAGGAGTTGCTCATCATCATTTGCACTCTCGAAGAGTGGCAACATTATCTCATTGGGAAAGCTAACTTCGAGATCTGGACAGATCACAAGAATCTTGAATATTGGAAAAAGCCACAAATATTGTCTGGACAACAGGCTTGCTGGCATGAGCTTCTTCAGGAGTTTAATTACATCTTGATTTATAAGCCCAGCAACACGAATGGACGTGCTGATGCTCTCTCTCATTGACCGGATCACGGTGATGCTTTTGATAATCTCAATGAAAATATCACTGTCTTTCCTTCTACTGTCCTCCGTTCTTCCAATCTATCTATTCCAGTCATGCTCACCTTCTCTAATGCTTGCCTCCCCACCAAGGGCTCCTCAGCAGCAGCAGGTTTCAACCTGTATTCTACCAGCGATTTTGACATCCCCACCCACAATCAACTCCTCATACCCACCCATGTCAAAATCCAACTCCCCCTTGGTACCTACAGCAGGATTGCCCCCTGTTCAGACCTCACCTTCAAGTATAAAATCGACATTATGGCTGGAGTCATTGACACTGATTATAGGGGAGAAATCAGGGTTATCCTGTTCAACCATGCTGACACTCCATTTCATATTTCTAAACATGACCATATTGCACAACTAATTATTGAAAAAATAGAAAACCCAATGCTAACTGAAGAAATGACTCTAGATGAGTCAGAACAAAATGAAAAAGGTTTTGGCTCCACAGAAGTCAAAGCAATAGCTTCTACTTCCCTTTATCCTAATTTTGAAACAAAACTAATGTCAGAATCAGAACAATTAGGTGTTGATGCTGTCAACAAATACGAGTATTACACCCAGGACAAACTCTTCTGATCTTTGAATGGCATAGTTTTTGTGCCACCTTCTCTTTGTAATGAACTCATTTCACTATTTCACGATTCTCCTACAGCAGGCCATCCTGGTTGAGACCATACCATTAGCGCCATTAAACGATTCTACTGGTGGCCAGGTGCAGCTAAAGACATTTCCTCATATGTAGAACACTGCCAGGTGTGCTCCCTCACAAAGGGTTCATCAAAGCCACCAGCAGGAAAATTAATTCCACTTCCCATTCCTTCTGCCCCATGGGTAGACATATCTATTGATTTCATCACAGGTTTTCCTGCCTCCAAAGGGTATGACACCATCAGTGTTGTAGTTGATCGTTTTTCCAAAGAAATCATATTGTTTCCTTGTACAAAGACCACTTCTTCCGCCAATCTGGCACTTTTATTTAGAGATCACATTTGGTGCATGCACAGACTTCCTAACACTATTGTCTTGGATAGGGGACTGCAATTCATGTTGGAGTTCACAAAAGAGCTCTGCAAAGTTCTAGGGATTTGACAAAAGTTATTGACAGTATATCGTCTGCAGACAGACGGACAAACAGAACAAATCAACTGTGAGGTACTAGCATACCTCAGAGCATACATTGTGAAATGACAAGACTCTTGGAGTGATTGGCTCAAAATGGTGTAATTCATACATAACTCCTCCCTCACTACTGCCACCAGCACAACCCCTTTTCAAGTAACTTGTAATTATCATCCACAACTCAGGGTTAAACCCTCATCCTCCACTACCCCTGGGGGGTTGCTTGCTTCCTCTATGGCAAAATCGCATGATGAAATCACTGCCATGCTCACTAAATCCAGAGACTGGATGGTACAAAACCAAGAGTCTAAACATTCACTTGCCCCCTTGTATGCCATCGGTGACCTGGTCTGGCTATCAACTGACCATCTCGCACTCCTGTACCCTGCATGTAAATTATCACAAAAGTTCATTGTTCTGTGTCATATCACAGCTGTACTCCCTAATGCTGTCACCCTCCACCTCCCTTCCTCTGTCTCCATCCATCCTATGGTTATCATTTCTTGTGTAAAACCATATAAAGCTCCACTGGCTGGCCAGCCTGTATTTAAACCAGACACCATTATGGTCACAGAGGACCACTACAAAGAATACAAGGTAGACTTTATTGCTGCTAGCAGACTTTCATGAGGAAAACTACAGTACCTCATCCACTGGAAAGGATGGGACGAGGTGGATCGCACCTGAGAACCGGCTGCTAACTTAAAACATGCACAGGACGCTATTAATAACTTCCATCGCTCGCATCTCTCAGCTCCCCGCCCCATTCGGGGTATATCCAACACACAATTTCTCTCCCTCTTCTCTCCCTTCAGACCCTTCTATACCAAATTCGCAGACTCATGGTTGGACCTCAAATCTGGCGAATGGGGGGTAGTGTTATAGTTCAGGCACACATACACCCCTATTTTATTTCTTACTCTTCACTCATATGCCTGGCATCACTGAGCACTATTTACCTTAGTTGATTTTCTCCTTTCAAGATCATGTGACCAGGTGCACATATGATTGTGGGAATGTTCACCTGACTTGAGGCTAGACTCATAACATCATCAATGATGTCATGCCTCATGTTCCTTCTCTCTTTCCCACATTCATCTCCATTCACTTCTTTCATTCCAGAACATTCTATCTCCTTATCTTCGCCTGCCCTTAACCTAATTCAGACTCAGATACTTGCCCTAAAGTACTTGGTTGTTACTATATAAACCCTTCCTGTAATTCCCTCATACTTTAGTCCTATTCACTTTATTCCACCCACCCTCCAAGGTGCCTGCAACTCAGTGATACCGCCCCTCTCCTCCTTACCAGCTTAGCCCTCTGTTTAGGGCACTTTGCATGCTCTTTCATCTTGTCTCCATTGCCATCCCAATATTTCATCTGGTCCTCATCATCCTCATTGACATTGACACCACCCATCATTGTTCACTCATTTCTGTGTTCCTCGTTGAGCAAGTCATTGCAGTCTATAACAAGCATGGAATAGAAGAAAGGAAGTGAAGGCTGTATCCAAACCTAATTGTAGATTGGATTGTAGCAGAGATCCAGATGGGATCTATCTCTAATCAATGGAGATAACCGTGGGAAGATCTAATTATGAGCAGGGTAAGGATAAGGGCAGAGTTTAGCGTGTGCCCATAATCTGCTAAGGTAAACATTACGATAAATGTTAGTCTGGTAAACTGATGGAGATAGCCAGTACAAGCCATGTACTGTAACTGTTATAGTTCGGGCCACGTACACCCCTATTTTATTTCTTTTACCTTCGCTCATATGCATGCATCACTGAGCACTGTTTACCTTAGTTGATTTCTCTTTCCAAGGTCACATGACTAAGTGCACGTGACCGCAGGAACTCACACATGACATGAGGCTAGCCCTATGACATCATTGATGATGTCATCCCTCATGTCCCTTATCTTTCTCTCACAGTTATTACCATTTACTTCTTTTCTTCTTGAATGTTCCATTGCTTTCCATGTTCCATGCTTGCCCTTAACTAATTCAGACTCAGATGCCTGCCCTAAGGTACTCAGTCATAGTATATAAACCCATCCTGTAATTCCTTTGTACCTTAGTCCTATTCACTTTGTTTCACCCACCATCTGGTGTCTGCAACT
>QFEQ01002633.1:1907-42486 GCA_003316335.1 Hemileccinum impolitum
TTGGTCACATGACTTTGGAAAGAGAAATCGACCAAGGTAAAATGGTGCTCAGTGATGCAAGCATATGAGCGAAAGGTAAAAATGAAAAATAGAGCATACGCGGGCCTGAACTATAACACTGCCAGTCCACTTTCGAAGAGTTGAAGAAGCTCTTCCTCTCAAAACCCATTCTGCACCTTCCTGACCTCTCCACACCCTTCGCCATTGTCACTGATGCCTCCAAATTCACATCTGGAGCCATCCTGCTCCAAACTGATTCCAATGGCAACTGGCATCCTTGTTCCTACCTCTCCTAGTCATTTTCCCCTATAGAATGGAACTACAACATCTATGATTGTGAACTCCTCACAGTCATCCAAGCTCTCAAATCATGGAGGCACTACCTCTATGGCTCTGCCTTTTCTGTACAAGTCTTCACTGACTACAAGAACTTGATGTACTTCTGCCAACCACAAGCTCTCAACCATCGTCAAGCCCACTGGCTCCTTGATCTATCGGACTTTGATCTGAAAATTGTCCATGTTCCCAGAAAACTCCTTACCAGTCCTGATGCCCTGTCCCATCACCCTGACCTCCTGCCTGACTCCTCTATCGATGATAATGAAGGAGTTACCCTTCTTCCTCACTCCCTCTTTGTCAACCTCATCGACACTGACCTCTCCTGCCATATCTGTGCCACCACTTCCTCTGACCCTACTGCAGCAACTGCCCTGCAATCCCTGGACGACTCCACTTCACTTCACCTTTGCTCCCGCCTCTCAGATTGGCAAAATGAAGGAGGAGTTCTCACATTCTGCAACCATGTCTTTGTACCCAATGACCCTACCCTCTGTCATTCCATCCTAGAGCGATGCCATGACCATGAAACTACAGGTCACCCCGGCTATCTCAAAACTCATCAACTCATCTCTGCTGAATTCTGGTGGCCTGGCTTGGCCTCCTTTGTTCGGAAATACATTGAGGGCTGCACTACTTGCTAGCAGAACAAGGCCAACACTCACCCTATGGTTCCCCCACTCACCCCCATTTGCTCCTTGGCCTCTCACCCCTTCCAATAAGTCTCCTGCAACTTAATTACTGATCTCCCTCTCTCCTCCAGCTTTGATGCCCTTCTGGTTGTGGTCAACCATGGGCTTACTAAGGGGGTAATTCTCTGCCCCACAAAGAAAACCATCACTGCCGAGGGTGTAGCTGCACTCTTTTTCCACAAGGTTTACCTTTGCTTTGATCTTTACAACAAAATCATCTCTGACAGAGGACCTCAATTTGCCTCCGCATTTGCCTGGGAGCTTGGGAAGCTCCTCAACTACAACCACTCCCTCTCCACAGTCTACCATCCCCAA
Source organism: Hemileccinum impolitum (assembly GCA_003316335.1). Classification (NCBI taxonomy): domain Eukaryota; kingdom Fungi; phylum Basidiomycota; class Agaricomycetes; order Boletales; family Boletaceae; genus Hemileccinum; species Hemileccinum impolitum. The sequence goes on from QFEQ01002633.1 coordinate 3,251, forward strand.
ACTGACAGAGAAACCGAATGCGTCAACCAAGAGGTTGAAACCTACCTTTGAATCTTTTGTGGAAACCACCCCACCTTATGGGCTGATTCTATCTCCTACGCAGAGTTCGCCCACAATCACCACCCTCACTCTGTCACTGGACAATCCCCATTCTATCTCATGATGGGATATGAATCCCATGCCCTTCCCACAGTCATCCCCACATCTTCAATTCCTGCTGTTGAATCTAGACTCAAACCCTCTCTGCTGCTCGAGATGAGGTCCTTGCCACCCACGAACTGGCCCACCAAGTCATGGCCTCCTGCACTCACTGAAACTTCACTCCTTTCACCAAAGGGCAGAAAGTCTGGCTTGAAGCCAGAAATCTGAAATGATCTGTTATGAACCCAAAATTCACACCTAAAAGAGAAGGACCCTTCACCATCATGAAAGTCCTATCTCCAATTATGTACCAACTCCATCTCCCAACTGAGTGGAAGATTCACAACACATTCCATGCTTCTCTCTTATCGCCCTATCGTGAAAACAATGTACACAGACCAAACTTCCCTCAACCACCACCTGACCTAATAGAAGGAGAGGAAGAATATGAGATTGAGAAGATCTTACACCACTATGGAACCCTGATATCCTGTTCCTTCCTAATCCGATGGAAGGGATACTCAGCTGAAGAAGACTCCTGGGTCTCTGAACAGGACTTGAAAAATGCAAAGTTCACTCTTATCGATTATAAAAAGTGACATCCCTCCATCTTTCCCCCTTGCTCCTCCTAACTCCTCTTCTCCTACAACATGTCCTCAAACAACACCTCTGACTCCATCTCCATCAACTTGTCCTGTCCCCCTACTCCTCCTCCTTCCGTTAATACCATCTTTGACTCCTCTATGTCTCCTGTTCATATTACTATACCTTCTGTTCCCCCCGTTTCTCTTCTCTCTCATCTTTCATCTCCACCCCCTGAACCCTCATCCACCACCCCATCTCCGGGCTGGTCCAGTAACCCACTCCCCAGTTGGGAGAACCCTACCCTATGGGTCCCACCTGTCCTTGAAAATCCTGCCAAACCCCACACCTCCATTCATGCTATCTTCATCCCTCCATTTGCTCATTGTCTGCAAAATCTCCCCGATAATCCCTCCTTTCAACAGATGAGGAACCTCCTCTTTTACTCCCACCTCCTCTCATCCCTCAACAGTCATCTTGACGTTACCTCCCCCCTCTGGAGCCTCCATCAGGCTTATCTCCAAAATAAATGCATGGAGAACCTTCTCTCCCTCGTCTCCTCTGAACAAAGTCTCGGCTGTCATCAGGACTTCTTAGTCAACATCCATCATGCCCTTGAGGGAGATATCCTCTCCGCCCTCCATCAGTTGGAATTCCCCAGTCTCCTTGACGAGATTGTCCATTTCTTGTATGAAACACAGATGATCGACAACTCTTGCTCCCATTCCACCTATATAGCCCCATCTACATGGGTACCTACTGACCCTTCCCCTCATTGCCTGGTAAACCCTGTCCCTATCAAGGTTGCACAGGAATGAGCTCACATCACACAAGAAATCCGTCTTCATGGCACCGTCAACAGGGAACCTATTGATGCCCCTCTCCCCTCCAGTCATCCTCGCTACATGGAAACTGTTATAGTTTGGGCATATGTACGCCCTATTTTTACTTTTTACCTTTCGCTCATATGTGTGCATCACTGAGCACCGTTTACTTAGTCAACTTTCTCTTTCCAAAGTCACGTGACCTAGTGCACGTGACTCGAGGCCAGACCTATGATGTCATTGATGACATCACACCTCATGTCCCCTTATCTTTTCACATGTTCATCTCTGTCTCTCTTCTTTTGTTCCAGAACATTCTTCATCTCTTATCTTTACCTACCCTAAAGCTAATTTGGACTCAGACACCTGCCCTAAGGTAGTCGCTCATCGTATATAAACCCTCCCTGTAATTCCCTCCTACCTTAGTCCTATTCACTTCGTTCCACCCACCTCAACCAGTGCCTGCAACTCAGTGGTACTACTCCTCCCTTTTCCTCTGCCAGCCTAGCCCTCTGCCAAGGGGCCGTTTATGCTGTATCATCTCTTGTCTATCGCCGTACCAATATTCAACCTCGTTCTGATCGTACTCATCGACGTTGACTTCATCTATCGTCATCTCCTTGTCTCCGTGTTCCTAGTTGAACCACTNCATTGCCATCCGTAACATATGCATCCCCAAAACACCTCCACTCCGTGTCGTCACAATTGACGCTCTGCTTCCCCATGTCCTATGTCACCAGAGATTGACAATGACATCTGGGATGACACTGCCTATGCCAACACCACCAGGTCCCTAGGCCCTTCCTACTTGAACTTCTGACTTGCCGGGTTCATCCTGTTATGTTTGGCCTTGGTGAGGATGAACATAGACCTGGTGAGAACTGAGGACTTCCATTGGTAGACAGTGGATGCAGATTTGAGATGTTGCTCAACAAGGATAGGTCTTCCCACACTTCAAAGGTGAAGGACAAGTGGTTGGATGATAACTGAGACAACAAAGGTTACTCCACTTGAAAGGTGGTGGAGCAAGTAGCAAGCTACGATGAGGAAAGAGCAAGTGTCCACTCAGAAGTAGGACAAAGACTTGGAGAGATCCAGAGGGAAAGAGGACAAGAGATGTATTGCCAGGGTAAGACTAGCTGAGGATACATTGGTTGTAACAAAGGGTTTATATAAGTAAGACATGGGAGTGATGACTAATCGGATGGAATGTGAAAGAAGGGAGAAGAATGATTAGTCATGGGAAAGATGATGTCATACGGAACATCAGAGAACACTGAAGAACAACAAGAGGTAAGCAGAAATGACAAATGATATGATTGTATTGGAAAGTATGTAATCAGGATGACAAATGAGAGATAGGCATAGATACTTAGTTAATTGAGGTTGCTAAGTGAAGAGTTCAGCAAAGGGAACGCTGTACATGTTGCAGTGGGGTTGGTCCCCATCTGAAGAGGTCAAGAACAGAGAGAAAAGTGTATGAGGCAAAGTAAATCGTAACACATCCCTTACCCTTCTTCAGGGTTTCAGGGTTACTAAGGGGGTAATGTTACGATTTACTTTGCCTTGTACACTTTTCTCTTTGTTCTTAACCTCTTCAGATGGGAACCGACCCCACTGCAACATATACAGCATCCCCTTTGCTAAACTCTTCACTTAGTGACCTTGATTTGCTAAGTATCCATGCCTATCTCTCACTTGTCATCTCAATTACACACTTTCCGATACGATCATATCATTTGTCATTTCCGCTTACCTCTCATTGTTCTTCAAATGTTCTCTGATGTTCCATATGACATCATCTTTCTCATGACTAATTGTTCTTCTTCCTTCTTTCCCATTCCATCCGATTAGTCATTATTCCCATGTCTTACTTATATAAACCCTTCATTACAACCAATGTATTCCCAGCTAGTCTTACCCTGGCAATACATCTCTTGTCCTCTTTCCCTCTGGATCTCTCCAAGTCCTTGTCCTACTTCTGAGTGGGTGCTTGCTCCTTCCTTGTCATAGCTTGCTACTTTCCCCACCGCCTTTCAAGCAGAGTAACCTTTGTCGTCTCGGTCATCATCCGATCGCTTATCCTTCACCTTTGAAGTGTGGGAAGACCTATCCTTGTTGAGTGATGTCTCGAATCTGTGTCCACCATCTACCAATGGAAGTCCTCAGCTCTCACCAGGTCTACGTTTGTCCTCACCAAGGCCAAACATGTTACAGTACCGGCTCGTACATCACTATCTCTATCAGTTACCGGACTAACATTCTTTTATCATATCGTTTACCTTAGCAGATATGGGCACATGCTAGACTCTGCCCCTATCCTTACCCTTGTCCCCAATTGGATCTTCCCATGGTTATCTCCATTGATCAGGATGATCTAGATCTCTGCCACAATCCGATCTATGATAAGGTTCGGTGTACACCTTCTCTTCCATTCCATTCCCATGCATGTGTATGCCTTACCCTTAGTTAATCTCCGCTTTGCCTTGCCATAGCCATGCTTCCTACCACACCACATGTTATCCGCATGGACTACACCCTTTAGGTAGTACCCTCTACCCTAGTCACTTGTAACACAGTCACTGTCACTACCGTAGTCTCTATATAAGCCCTAGGGACTACAATGGAGGATTCCCATCCTTTCATTGTGGTCTTTGGGGGATCACCCTTCGTTCTAAAGGCACTAGCCCGCCTACATATAAGTGGCTCTGCTCTCATCACTGTTCGATTACCCCTCCGCTGAGTTCCTCAGGCATTGACGACACCTCTTGTACCTTGCAATCGTCTCAACCTCAGTATAGGCATCAGCCATCCTGCCAAGAGTCAGGATAGCACCATGTTCTAGTCTTCCGTCCTGGATGCCTATAACAAAACATAACACTGGGCTTACAACCAAACATCAGATAAACATCCACACTGGAGTTATAGATGCCAACTACTGAGGAACTTTGGGCATCATTCTATTTAACCATTCTGAACATGACTTTATCATCTCCCTGGGTGATTGAGCCGCACAGCTCATCGTCAAAAAGATCAATAATCCTATGCTAGTAGAAGTAAAAGAACTTCCTGCAATGAAAAGAAATGAAGACGGATTTGGATCTATAGGAGGAGTACACATTTGTACTGCCAATCCGGATAGGGAAATCCAGATGGAGATAAAGATCTCACCACTCAGAAAATCCCACTACCACGAAATCACAGTGTTACTAGATAGTGGCACCAATGAGATATTCCTCGATAGGACATGGGTAGAAGAACATTACCTGCCATTATGACCATTATAACATCCCATCACAGTATACAATGTAGATGGGACATCAAATTCTGCAGGGCAGATAACGCATACAGCAGAACTCATCATGGAGTTCCAAGAGCATTGAGAAAAGATCTTGGCTGAAATCACAGACCTCAGAAAGAACTGAATGGTGCTGGGATACACATGGCTAAAGAAGCACAATCCTGACACCAATTGGGCAAAGGGGATAGTGAAAATGGAAAGACGTCTACAGAGCTGCTAAACCTTGCAGAACAAGACCTCCTTTGTAGGAAGGTGATGAGGGAAGAACAGGTGCATGTATGGAAAGCACACCACATACAAAATGCAATGAGCAACAAGCTGAAAGTCCTAAAAACCGCAGAGGAAATCATACCACCTCAATTCCACAACTACCTCCACATGTTCCCAGACAAGGAGTTAGAACGGATGCCCATAAGAAAGCCATGGGATCATGCTATCGACTTAAAGGAAAGCTTTGTGCTGAAGAAGGGACAGAACATACCCCTATTGTATGAAGAACAAGAAGAAGTAACAGCCTATCTAGATGAACAACTCAGGAAGGGATATATTCATTCATCAAAATCCCTCTAGACATCGCCAATCTTCTTTATCCCAAAGAAAGAAGGGAAGAAACAGATGGTGACAGATTACAGATATCTGAACAAACACACCATCAAGAACAACTATCCATTACCCCTAATATCACAATTAGTTGATAAACTCCAAGGAGCCAAGCTTTTTATGAAGATGGATGTGTGTACTGGCTACAACAACATCCATATTAAAGAAGGAGATGAATGGAAGGTAGCCTTTATATGCTTTCGAGGCACTTATGAACCCCTTGTCATGTACTTCAGTATGACTAATTTGCCAGCCACCTTCCAAACCATGATGAACAAGATCTTTGCCGATATGGATGATGTAGTTGTGGTATACATCGACAACATCCTCATATTCACCAAGATGAATGATCTTGAGAAGCATGACAAGATTGTGGCAGAAGTATTAAGAAGGTTGGAAGAAAACAACCTATTTATAAAACTGGAGAAATGTGAGTTCCATGCCACAGAAATAGAGTTTCTGGGCTTGGTCATCGGACCCAATGGAATCAAGATGGATATGGACAAAATCCAAGCCATACTACAATGGCCCACTCCCATCACACTCAAAGGAGTACAGAGTTTTCTAGAACTTGCCAATTTCTACAGAAGATTCATCAAGGATTATGCATCAATTGCCCAACCACTCCATGATCTGACAAAGAAGGATGTACCCTTCCATTTGGATGAACCACAAAGACAAGTGTTTGATACACTAAAAGAAGCATTTACAACAGCACTGGTACTGGCTTATCCGGACCACAATAGTCATTTCAGACTAGAGACAAACACATTGGACTTCACCACTAGAGCAGTCCTATCATCGCTAAATAAAGAAACCCAAAAGTGGCACCCAGTTGCCTACATGTCACATGCCATGTCTCCAGAAGAAAGAAACTATCCCATAGCAGATAAAGAGATGCTCAGTGTCATAAGAGCGCTCAAACTCTGGAGACATTACCTGGAAGGAACCAAGTATGAATTCGAGATCTGGAATGATCATGCAAATCTACAATGGTTCATGAAAAATCAGAATCTATCCAGGAGGCAAGCCAGATGGGTAGGATACCTATCTAGGTTCTATTTCAAATGGGTACACAAGCCAGGAGCAACAATGGTAAAAGCAGATGTGCTATCACAAAGAGAGGATCATTCCCATGGTATGGATACTGACAACCAAGAAGTAACCATCATCAAACCAGATGATATTCAAGTCACAAAGAAGATGGTTAAAATCCAAGATACCAGAGAAGCCCTCCACAAATGAATCATTACAGCTAATGAAGCTTTAATGTTTCAACAACGACAAGAACTGCAGGACAGATATGATATAGATATGGACCTCTGAAAAGAGGGTAAACTATATGTCGCAGATGAAGAAGACCTTCAAAGGAATGTCATCACCGCTTATCACAACACCCCGGTTGCAGGACATCCGGGTTATGACAAGATGCTAGCCCTAATATGGCAGTACTACTTCTGGCCCCAGATAGCAACAGAAGTAAAAGAATATGTGTCACACTATGACTAATGCCAAAGATTCAAAGGAACAAATCAGAAGCCAGCAGGAAAGCTAGTACCACTTGAAGCCCCCAATATGCCATGGGTGGACATCTCAGCTGACTTCATCACAGATCTACCCACATCAAACAGATATGACTCAATCCTTGTGGTTGTAGATTGATTCTCTAAAGAAGCAGAATTCATTCCATGTAACAAGACGATCACAGCATTGAAAATAGCAAAGCTATACCTAAACAGGGTTTGGGTCAATCACGGAATCCTACAGAGCATAGTGTCCAATTGAGGACCACAGTTTGCATCACAGGTGATAACAAATCTATGCCAACAGCTTGGAATTAAACCCAAGCTCTCCATAGCATTCCATCTGCAAATGGATGGACAAATGGAATATGTCAACCGAGATCTACAGCAATATCTTAGGTTGTTTACATCAGAAAAGCAAGATAAATGGGCAGAATGGCTAGCCCTTGCCCAGTTCCAACACAATTCCATGATCCACTTAGCAACTAAGAAGACGCCATTTGAGATCACCTATACATATAAACCACAAATGGGGGTTGAACCCCTACCCTCACAGGCACTGGCAGCCGATGAATTCACCAATAAAGTCAAAACAGTGCTGGAAGATACCAAACAAAACATTATAAAAGCACAGGAACAGATGAAAACCCAAGCAGATCACCACAGATCCAAGGCACTGATGTATGCCCCAGGAGATCAGGTGTGGCTGAGTATGGAAAACCTTCAACTACCTACAGCATCAAAGAAGTTAACAGAGAAATAGCTGGGACCATACAAAGTCAAATGGGCAATGCCCAACATAGTTGAGCTGCACCTACCACACATGATGAAGATCCACTCTACAGTCAACATCTCCAGAGTTAAACCCTACAAAGAATGATTGCCAGGTCAGATAGCATTCAAGCCAGGACCAGTCATAGTCTCAGAGAAGAGGGAGGACCTATATGAAGTGGACTACATCATGGATTCATGCTACAAAGGATGATGCCTTGAATACCTAGTCCACTGGGTGGGCTATGAGGAGGAGGAATGAACTTGGGAACCTGCAGGTAACATGTTGAAAGCCAAAGAGGCTATAGACCAATTCTATCAATCCCATCCCTCCACACCTCATCATCTCAACATGATCTATGACAAATTTATCACACTCTTTAAAGAAAACCTATTCCCCATTATCCCCACACACAGAACACAGATCACTATGGTCTTTGATCACCTGGAAGTCGATCTTTAGAAAAGGGGTGATGAAACAGCTCAACTTGCAATGTACATACTCATCACCTAGGTTAGTGACAGCCATGGCTCAACTCCCAGAGCACTCTATAAGACATCTTATCAGGTCATGGGACCTAATCTAATCTCCAACCAATCACACACGTTCTTTTCATCTCAAGACATACAACAGACTTGTCATATCAACTTCAATGTTCAAACCCTGAACCCAGATTCTAGGGCTATATCCTTTAGTATGCACAGCCTTCTTTTAATTTCCATACTGTGCTATGCTTCTTATTTGAAATATGAGAGTCATCATGACTCACTTTCCTTGGTGCACAGCTTCATTTCATATTCATGGCTGTATGCACAGCACTTATGTGATATTGGGCAGAGGGTTAACCTTTTTATGGTTAAAACCTTCACACATGGAGTCACTATGACTTGACATAAGTCACAGCATAGCCTCACACACATGGATCAGGACCATAATATGTACAAATACTGTAATAGTATATAAGGACCACAATTAGCAACCAGAGAACCCCAGAAAAGTTCTCTTGGTGTTTCTCCTGTGAATCAGGCCTTAAGTTCCACTTAAACCCAGTTACTCTTTCCCATTCTCATTCCCCTCTGGTGAAATAGTCCTGAATATGTCTCCCTTGGGAGTATAAGCATCAGGGTTGTTTCAAATGCATATCCATAGAATTGAAATAAGATTTGTTCAATAAAAGTCCTGCAAGGGGAATTACCACCTTCTTGGGTTTCTTCTTCTTCTACTCTTTCATTTGCTTCATTAGAAGCATTTTCTCAATAGTAGATGTAATTTCCACTGCTTCACTGGTAATTCTTGTCTCTTAGATAGTCCTGCTCCTTTTTGAGAGACATTAGAGAGGGAAGGAGGAGCTGCAACAAAAGGGAGCAGAGGAGCCCATGTTCATACCTATGTCCTCTTCTGGCTGAGAAGTGTGCATAATGTCTATCTCTGGAATCTCCCATTGATTGGGGTCTTTGTGTTCCACATCGATCACATATTCAAAGAGGTGATCTTGCAGAGCAGGATCTGCCTTCATGGTCTCATCTACTTCATAGATGGTAAGATCAGGTTCGGATATTGTAACTTCATGTATGAAATCTTATCCTTCTACTTGATTGGCTTAGGGAGCCTTTCCTTTTCCTTTAGCTTTTTTGGCAATCCTTCTTTCAAAGGCTTGTTATTTCTGCCCTTTAGATCCATTGTAAGAACCTTATCTCTTCTGATAGAGCTTGTTAGGCCCTGGTCCAGAAGGTGTGTTCAGTAGGCCATTGAATTGACCCTGAGGCTGCTTCCAAGTATTAGTATGAGGGGGACCTCTCCAAATCACATTGGTGTGATAGGTAGAATGAGTATGAACCTCATTGATCTCCACATGATCAATACAGGCATGCAAAGGATGACATGTCTTGCATAGATCTATCTCAGAGAGTATCTTCCCTAAGATGTTATTAATGATGAAGTTTGCTTGCTCAGTAGTTTGAGCAACAGTAGAGCAAAAGGAAAAGAAATTGTCTAGAAGACAAGTGAGAAGAAACATAGCATAGAAAGATCCTAGTAGGGTCAATCCAGCTGCTTGCATTTGATTGAATAGTGATGTGATTTTATTGATATCAGCACTGACATTCTTTGGATTGATGTATGTCAACAGTGCTTGATGGAATAAGTGGAATTGGCTAGAGAGACCATAAGATGCAAAGAGAGTACTCATTCTGTCCCAAAGAGGTTTGGTGACAGATAGCTTAAAAGTCTGATCAGAGTACTCATAGGAGACATTTGCAACAAGGGCATCAGATATGGATGCAGCAATGATGCCATAAACCTTCTTGTCAATCACAATCCATTTAGCTTGATCAGTAGCAGCAGTATTAGCATGGGTAATGGTGCCCTCTACAATTTCCCAGACAGAGAGGGAATGTAGGATGGATTAGATTCATACAGACCAGATTGGATAGTTGAGAGGACTAGTGAGAATAGGAATGCAGTTGAGAATAGTGTTTTTGACTTTGAAGTCAGGGAAAATGCCTAGAGCGGTCATTGTTCTTCAGAGGAACAGTAGTATGTCTGGAAAACCTTTGTTAATAATCAAATCTTGATAGAGATAATCAAGAAGGATAAAAGGTAATGGTGAAAGGAAACCACTGGTTCCACTCATATATGTTGCTCCTATTGCTCTAGAGATCCAGAGATTTCTCCACTCAGCTTTTGACTGGTGATGTACATAAGTCTCTTCATAAGAAGGGGTGGGAAAATGAGATATGGCTTTGAAGCAATCAAAGTATAATGTGGGGAAGTAATGTGGATTAGATATGGTAATATCTGTCATTAAACCTTTCTCAAGGATAAGATCTCTTTCTCAACAATTGATGTATGGTAGAAGTACAATCTCCGAATTGTCAGTCCAGACATTGAATTTGAGAAAGGTACTAAATAGTGGATTGTTCTCATTTTCTACATTGTACATCTGCTGTGAGGTAATAGAAACCAGCCAGAGAGAAGGAACAGGAGAATCTAAATATCTACTGCTTTTAAGTAAGGCAGTGAAGCTTTTATTTCTACTTGCCTTCTTTTGTAGCTGCTCTCTTTCTGTTACGGACTGCAATGGTGATGACTTCAATGAGGAAGATGGATATGAAGAGACAGCAATAAATGAGATCAACGTTGACAATGATGACAATGATGAGATCAAAGATTGGGATAGCGACGGATATGAGATGATATAGCATAAAGTGGCCCCTTTACAGAGGGCTAGGCTGGCAGAGTAGAAAGGAGTGGTACCACTGAGTTGTAGGCACCTTAGGAGGTGGGTGGAATGATGTGATTAGGACTAAGGTACGAAGGAATTATAGGGTGGGTTTATATACTATGACTGAGTACCTTAGGGCAGGTGTCTGAGTCTGAATTAGTTAAGGGCAGGTAGAGAACATGGGATGTCATGGAAGGTTTGAGAAGGAAAGAAGTAAATGGAGATGAATGTGAGAAAGAGATAATGAACATGAGGTATGACATTATCAATGATGTCATAAGGCTAGCCTCAAGTCATGTGAGAGTTCCCGTGGTCACATGCACCTGGTCATGTGACTTTGGAAAGAGAAATTTGACTAAGTCAACAATGCTCAGTAATGCATGCATATGAGCAAAGAGTAAAGTGAAAAATAGGATGTATGCATGCCTGAACTATAACACTTTCCTGGTCAGTAATTGCCAGCCAGAGCAGTGTAGATGACATTTTCTTGATCAGTACCTACAGTGGCTTTGATCAGCTTTTGGATCACTAGAAAGTGACAGTAGATTTCTGGTTTGTCCTTACAGAAAGTAGATCTCATCCTCTGGTCAAACAACTCATTCTATCTCCTTACATCTATTCCCCTATGGGTGTTGTACCTTCTCACATCATCTCCCATTTGCCATCCTTGTGGCCAGTTATCTATCCAGTCCTCACCTCTGAAATAAAAGTTCAGATAAAGCAATTCATTAGATAAATATTTGCATAGTTAGGAGGGAAGATATCATGCCTGAAAATCTCATATCCCTGTCCATGTACCACAAATAACCTTTCTGATCCATAGCAACAGCTAGAGAAGGCCCAACCCACACTCTCAAGAGCTTGAGAGATAGTCTTGTCAAGATAGCAAAGACTATTAATGGTGATAGGAAACCCTGATTCAATAGGGTGGATCCAGAAGGGGACCACTTGTCTCTGAGACTGGCAAACCTGCAAGAGGCTCAATGGAATCAGATGATGTAGGTAGATGAAGTCCATCAGAAACTGCAGGTGGAGATTGTTGTTGATCTCCACCTCAACTTCTGAAACTGTATTGCTCGACGGTTGGCTCAATAAGATAAACAGCAACTAGGAGATGACAATGGACAAGAATGGTGAGGATATTGATGATGAGGATGAGGCAGGCAATTGGTAGATAGATAGTTGCGAGGCAAAGCATAGACAAGCCCCTTTGCAGAGGGTGAGGCTGGCAAAGAAGAGTGGAGTAGTAGTTAAGAGCAAAGGGCCCCTTTGTGAGGAGGGAATGCAAATGAATAGGACTAAAGTACGAGGGAATTATAGGAAGGGTTTATGTATGATGACTGAGTACTTTAGGGCAGGGTTCGGAGTATGAAATAGTTTAGAGTGGATGTGAGAAGAAGAATGTTCTGGAATGATGAAGAAGAAACGGTAATGACTGTGAGAGAAAGATAATGACCATGAGGTATGACATCACTGGTGATGTCATAGGTCTAGCCTCAGGTCAGGTGCCAGTTCCTGCGATCACATGCACTGGTCACATGACTTTGGAAAGAGAAAAGTGTTAAAGTAAAACAGTGCTCAGAGATGCAAAGCATATGAGTGAAAGTAAGAAAAATAAAATAGGGAGTGTACACAGGACCAAACTATAACAACTTCCAGTAAAGGCTGGTCAATTAGGGATTTGACTAGAAAAAATGATATGTAGAATGCCATCCCTAAGAACATTATGGCCTCATTGTGGGCTGGAACTGCTTCTAGCTAACAAAGATTGAGACTCCTGTTCATTTCAACCAGTGGGTTACAATGGTATGGGTGAGGGAGATCTTCCAAGTGGTGCAGACACCACTCCCCTTGATCAAACAACTTCTCTTCTTCTTCATAGTGGTGGAGGAGATCTTCTAAATCTACCACAAAGGGTATTTGCTGACAGAGTATGGGGTACTGGAGAAAGTTGAAGGGAGGATGAGGATGATTGATTGGAATTCGTCTAATAACTGGGGGAAAGATATTGTGTGCCATTTCTAGATTCCTGGGAGCATACTGCTGTTTGATGACTCTGTAGAATACTTTTGGGACTCCTAACATGTTGATCAATGTAAGGTGGAGGAGCAATGAGAGAGTTGGGATTTGGATGGTGTTGTAGTTTGGTTCCTCATACACTCCTTATTATTTTTCTTTACTTTCGCTCACATGCTATGCATCACTGAGCACTGTTTTACCTTAGCATTTCGTTCTTTCCAAAGTCACATGACTAGTGCATGTGATTGCGGGAAATGGCACATGACCTGAGGCTTAGATCTATGATATCACTGGTGATGTCATACCTCATGGTCCTTATCTTTCTCTCATGGTCATTATCACTTCTTCATCATCATTCCAGAACATTCTTTCTCTCACGTCTACCCTAAACTATTTCATACTCAGAACCCTGCCCTAAAGTACTCATCCATACTATATGAACCCTTCCTGTAATTCCCTCATACTTTAGTCCTATTCATTTGCATTCCCTCCTCTAGTAGGAGACCTCTGCTTCTGAGTACTGCTTCTCTTGCCTTTGTCAGCCTCACCCTCTGTCAAGGGGCTCATCTATGCTCCAGCTCGCTACAATATACCTTCCCTTTGTGCATCTTATACTTGTCCTCAACATTGTTGCCCACATCACCAATCACCACATCCTTGTAACTACTTTCTTGGTTCAACCGACTCAGCTGCAGTACAGTTTCAGATGGTAACAAGGGTGGTGGGAGTGGTGAGAGATGTGTTGATGTCCAAGAAGGAGGCAATAGTATTAGAGAGGTCTTCGGCCTGAGAGATTAAAGACCAAGTGGGAACTGGTACTATTATTTGACCAGATTGAAGAGGAGTTGGAGGAAAGGATTGATCTGATGGTACCCCAAAGGAAATCCTATTGTTCTCTACCAGATATTTGGTAGCTTGTGGTGACTGGATTCATTAAGTAACCACAAAAGGATTGTTAGTTCATCTCTATATATTCTCTCTGATAATATCTCTGCTACTGTGATGATGGATTTCTTCTCACTCAATTGCACCTTGGCAGATCAAACAAGGGATCTTGAATGGGACCCCAGGAGAGATGGTTCTGGTATTAACATTTCAAGATAAAAAGGATCTCAAATATGAAGGGACAAAGAAATGATCCCCAAGTAGGAACACTTACTTGAGGTTATGATTGATGGTTTGACCAAGAGATCTTGCTTCTGAGAATCAGAGCAGTGATAGAATGAATTGAAAGATAATTCATTAAGATAAGATGATCTGAAGGATCATCTTTTATACAGATACAAGTGTTTGTATCTAATTATCAATTTGACTACAAGAACAAATGTTCTATCATATTCTGTACCATTCCTACCAATGAAAGAATGAATAAATGGTATGGTATGACCAATGTGATCTCCAATCACATTATGTTCTCTAATGGTGTAATCTTGCACCATTATTTATCTAATCAAGAATCAGGTGATCTCATCACATGATAATCATGGATGATGTAAGTGTAGTCAGTTATATAAGTCAGTCATGCACTAATATAAGTGTGACTGACATTAGGATAAGATATCCTAATGCATAATCCTAATCTCAACACTCCTCCTCACCGTTTATGATGGGAATGGGATGAGAGTAAGCATCTTTCTTCCTTCTAAGAACTTTACTTTTCCTAAGTTCTTTGTGAAGATGTCAGCGAATTGAGTATTAGTTGAAACATAGAAAAGTTCAACTTCTTTGTTCTCAATTGCTTCTCTAATGTAATGTTCTGGGATTCTTACATGTTTGGTATGACTTTCTTGTGCAGGATTTGAAGCAAGAAACATAGCTCCTTGATTATCAACACACATGGATATTGGACCCAGTAGAATGTTGATTTCTCCAAAGAGATTTCGAATCCATTGTACTTGTTTAGCACATTTGGTCATGCCACAATACTCTGCTTCAGTAGAAAAGAGTCTGACACCTTTTTGTCTTCTTGATAGCCAAGACACAATACCATTTGCCAGAAACATTGCATATCTAGTAATTGATCTGGATGTTTCAACATCTCCTGCCCAGTCAGTGTCTGAGTAGGCAATTAACCTGTTATTGTTACCTATCGCAGAATACTTAATGCAGAGTGATGAAGAATGAGTCAGATATTTGATCATCTGAATTGACCTTTGCAGATGTTCTTCTGCTAGATTAGCAGAGAATTATGACATCTTGATCACAGCATATGCTAGATCAGGTCTAGTGCCAAGCATGATATAAAGCAAGAAACCAATAACAGATTGGTACTTAGATCAGAGATAAGGATTCTCCTTTTCATCATTTGGTCTTGGATTATACCTAGTAGGAAGAGGAACAAATGTTTCCTTACAGTTCTCTTGACTAAATTGCTTGATAACTTTATCAGCATATTTACTTTGATCAAGGATTAGAGTTTGTTTCTTGCAATCTCTGGTAATGTGCATGCTAAGATATTCTTTGGCTTTGTCTAGATCTCTGTTATAGTACTGGCTCATATATCATTATCTCTATCAGTCCCGGACTAACTTTACGATATCTTACCGTTTACCTTAGCAGATATGGGCACACACTAGACTCTGCCCCTATCCTTACCCTTGTCCCCAATTGGATCTTCCCACAGTTATCTCCATTGATCGGGATGATCTGGATCTCTGCCACAATCTGATCTACAATAAGGTTCGGTGTACACCTTCTCTTCCATTCCATTCCCATGCACGTGTATGCCTCACCCTTAGTTAATCTCCACTTTGCCTTGCCATAGCCATGCTTCCTACCACACTGCATGTTATCTGCATGGACTACTCCCTTTAGGTAGTACCCTCTACCCTAGTCACCATCACTAGTCACACTGTCACTACCGTAGTCTCTATATAAGCCCTATGTTGCGGGCTGCAACAACAACGAGTTCAATGAGAAATACTGACACGAGCGGGCGGTGAGATATGGTATCGACGTCGATGAGTATGACAAGGACGAGGTCAAAGATAGGGACGGCGACAGAGACGATGTGATATAACATAGAACGGCCCCTTGGCAGAGGGCTAAGCTGGCAGAGAAGAGGAGAGTGGTACCACTGAGTTGCAGGCACCTGGTGAGGTGGGTGGAACGAAGTGAATAGAACTAAGGTAGGAGGGAATTACAGGGAAGGTATATATATGATGAGCGACTACCTTAGGGCAGGTGTCTGAGTCCGAATTAGCTTTAGGGTAGGTAAAGATAAGAGGACGAAGAATGTTCTGGAATGAAAGAAGAACAACGGAAATGAATGTGCGAAGAGATAAGAGAACACGAGGTATGATGTCATCGATGATATCATAAGTCTGGCCTCGAGTCACGTGAATGTTCCCGCGGTCATGTGCACTGGGTCACATGACCTTGGAAAGAGAAATCAACTAAGTAAACGGTGCTCAGTGATGCAAGCATATGAGCGAAGAGTAAAGTGAAAAATAGGGCATATGTGGGCCCAAACTATAACACCCTAGGGACTACAATGGAGGATCCTCATCCTTTCATTGTGGTCTTTGGGGGATCACCCTTCGTTCTAAAGGCACTAGCCCACCTACGTATAAGTGGCTCCACTCTCATCATTGCACGATCGCCCCTCCGCTGAGTTCCTCAGGCATTGATGATGCCTCTCGTACCTCGCAACTGTCGCAACCTCAGTATAGGCATTGGCCTTCCTGCCAAGAGTCAGGATTTCGCCATGTTCTAGTCTTCCATCCCGGATGCCTATAATAATCTCTAGATTCCCATTTAGACATGAACTGTTTTTTGTGAGTGAGGACCTGTTTCTTGTTAGATCTGATAAAGAGAGTATTGTCAACATAGATGACTATAATAATAAGATCCTTGCCAATGAATTTCACATAAATCCTAGAATCAGAGGTATATCTCTTGAATCTGAATTCAATAAGGCTTTTGTGAAGCAGCTTGTTCTATTGAAGGGCAGCTTGCTTGAGGCCATATATTGCTTTTCTGAGTCAATAGACCTCTTGTTCCTGATCCTTTACTATGAATCCTTCTGGTTGGATCATATAGATTTCTTCATCTAGTTCTCCAAATAGAAAGGCTATTTTGACATCTAGTGCCTCAATCTCCCAATCATGGAGAGCAGATAAGGCCAACACAAGGCATACAGTCTCAAACCTGGCTATAGGTGAGAATGTTTCTTTGTAGTCTATTCCAAAAATCTATATAAATCCCTTAGCAATAACGCAGGCTTTTACATGATTGCCTGGATGAATGGCAAACACCCATCTCCCTTTGATAGGGTTTCTTCCTTTAGCAAGATTGATAAGATCCCATACTTTCCTGCTGTGTAATGACTTTATTTTGTCATTCATGGTATTTTTCCATTCTTTTGCTTGATCAGCAGGTAGTTTTCCAACATCTTGGAATTATTTAGGAATGTCCCAGTCTCTATTTTATACAGCCATGGAAAAGTGATGCTTTATCCATTTGCTACTGTATATCTTACCAAGATCATCTTGTTCATTGGTGCATTGATCTCCAGTTTGTTCTGTACTCAAAGATATGTTTAACTCCTTCTGAATTGGTCTTAGTCCCTGAAGATTTCTTTTGATCTCTATAGAACAACTTTCACCATAGGTATTATCTGGTAAGAACCTTGGTTTAGGTATTCTATCAGATTGTCTTACTGGATGACTTGTCTCATCCTTAGAAGAACAAGATGAATGAATTCAAAAGACATCCATCTGCCTTGGAGACATTTGATATTGTTGCTCATCATGTAACAGTGATGGTGGAAGATTCATGGATTGATATCTTTCACTGTCTTCTGGTTCACTTTTAGGTATGAGATCAGAGTATTGTGAAGGAGGGGCTTCTGGAGTTCATGGTTGTTTAGTATCACTTGAATGTGATAGAGATGGAGAAATCCTCAGTGATCCTGGTGGAGTTTGATATCTAGGATGGATTGGATTCTCTCTTGAAAGTGGAACATGTAAGTATAGATCTCAGTTTGCTTCTGGTGGTTCTGATAATTCTGGTTCTTCTGGAGTATCATTGTTGTAGTCTAGTGGAATAGGGGCAGGTTTGTCTTCTTGGTTTTAAGAACAGTATGGAAAACTATTCTCATCAAAGGTGGTATTAGTAGCAATGATGACACAATGACAAGGCTTAGACCAAAACCTCCATTCTTTAATGTTAGGTTCATACCCTATGGATATCATTTCCTCAGATTTGGGAGACAATTTGTCTGGCCATTGTTCTGGGGATATGAAAACATATGTTTTGCATCCAAACACTTGAAAGTAAGATGCATCTGGTTTCTTCCTATGAAATAATTTAATAGGAGTTTTCCATTCAAGATGACACATAGGTTGTCTATTATAGATGTGTAATGCAGTCTCTATTGCATCTTGCCAGAATGCTTTGGGAAGGCAAGCATGACAGCACATGGCTTCTACCTTTTCTAATATGGTTCTATTAAATCTCTCAGCACATCCATTCTGTTGAGGAGTGTTAGGGACAGTAGTTTGATGGGTAATCCCTCTGGAAGTGAGGAACACTTGAAACTCCTGACCCATAAACTCTCCTTCTCAATCCAAACAGACAGAGGTAAGGGTGTGACCAGTAAAGGTCTCAGCCCAAGAAACCATTTCCTTGAATTTGGATTTTGTATTGTGGACTGCAACCTGTTCGACCAGAAACATAGAGATGAGGAGTCAGCAATGAGTGAGGTCAGTGTCAATGAGTACAATGAGGATGAGATGGAAAATTGGTACAGTGATGGCAAGAAGGTGATAGAGCATTAATGGTCCCTTGACAGAGGACTAGGCTGGTGAAGAGAGATGGAGCAGTAACACTGAGTTGCAGGCACCATAAGAGATGGGTGGAATGAAGTGATTAGGACTAAGGTATGAAGAAATTACAGAAAAGGTTTATATACTACAACGGAGTACCTTAGGGCAGGTCTCTGAGTCTGAATTAGTTAAGGGCAGGTATAGAACATGGAAGAGCATGGAATATTTGGGAAGGAAAAGAAGTGAATGGAGATTATTATGAGAAAGAGATAAAGGATGTGAGGTATGACATCATCTATGATGTCATAGGACTAGCCTCAGGTTATGTGCCAGTTCCTGCAGTCATGTGCACAGGGTCATGTGACTTTGGAAAGAAGAAAGTGCTAAGTAAACGGTGCTCAGTGATGTGGTGCATATGAGTGAAAGTAAAGTAAAAAATAGGGCATACATATGCCCGAACTATAACATTTTGTATCTGACTTGGCCTACAAGAAAGACAGAACTGCAAATCCAGTATAGTCATCTATGAATGTAAAGATGAATTGAGCTTGTGTACGAGGCTCAATTAGCATAAGACCCATGAGATCCATGTGGACTAGAGCAAGTGGGTGAGTGCTCCTCTTAGAAGAGGATAAGAATGATCTGTCAGGCATCTTGCCTAGAGAACATCTCTTGCAGGGAATGTTGTTCAGCTGAGCCAATGCATCAATGTGGGGTACACTAGTAAGGTTAGCAGGTGCATGATATACAATGTTCTTGGAGGTATGTCCAAAGTGTTGATGCCATATCTGATAAGATTGTTCATCCAAAAGAGACATAATAACCCCTGGAATATGAGTAATTGTTTCCAACTGAAACCAGTGGAGGTTGTTAGATAGTGATAAAGCAGATGCCTGTATCACTAATCATCCTCTCTCATCTTGAATTCTTGAACCTTTATTGCTGATCTCACAGCAATAGCCATGGTTTGTCAGACTTGGGACTGACAATAACCTATGTGAAGTGTCTAAAGCAAACCAGACTTTGTCTAGAGTCACTATTGGATTATTAGTTTGATTACCATTTATTTGTTTAATGAGGACAGTTGTAGGGCCATACATGAAGACTTTGGCTCCATTGGCTACAGATGCAGTACACTTTTGATTCTCTAGATGAACAAAATCATCTAGGTATGGAGATAAGTGATCAGTACAACCACTATCAATCATCCAATGTGTTTTACTAAATTCATTCATTACTGCATATACTTCTGAGGATTTCTCCTTGATATAAAACAAAAACATTTCATTGCTCTCCTCATCATAATAGGAGGTAAGGTTGCTATCATCATCTCTATGGTAAGGTAAACATTCAGGATCCCCTAAATCTCAATCTCTGATCAGTATATGACCTTCATGCATTGCATGAGTAGTAGGAATAAAATCTCTACTGTAAATAGATGGTGGAGCAGAGCTTTGAAACTCTTAAGTCATGGTATAAGATGTAGGTGGATCTGGGAAATGTATTTCCAAGTTGTTGAAATGAGATGTACCTGATAAAAGTCCTTCTAGAGGAACCACCATCTTCTTTTGCTTCTTTTCTTTCTTTTGCTTCATTGGAAGCATTGACTCAATAACAGATATAATCTCCATCAGTAATCCTCATCTCTTAGATGGTCCTGCTTCTTGTTATAGTTCAGTCCCATCGTATGCTCTCTATTATTTTTCTTTCACTTTTGCTCATATGCTTTGCATCACTAAGCACCATTTTATCTTAGCCTTTCTTTTCTTTTGGATCATGCAACCAGTGCACATGACCATGAGAATTCTCACATAACTTCAGTCTAGTCCATGACATCATACATAAATAATGTCATACCATATGTTGGCCTTATCTTTCATTTCCATTCCCTTATCATTTCCTTTGTTCCATCATATTCCATGATGTTCTTTCTCTCATGTTTGCCCTGAACTATTTAGAACTCAGAAGCTTGCCCTAAGGTACTCACTCATACTATATAAACCCTTTCTGTATTTCCCTTATATCTTAGTCCTATTCATTTGTATTCCCTCCACTCAAGGGGCCCATGCATACGAATACCACTCTTCCCTTTCACTACCAGTCTAGCCCTCTGCAAAGAGGCCACTGTATGATTATTGTCTCCATCATCGCCTTCGTCCTTGACCTCACCCTTATCATTACCATCTCACTTGACACTCATTGCCACTGTCTTATCATTGATCTCAACATTGTTCAACTGGTTCTCGTTCCATCTGGTTTCACTCCTCCTTGTGAGATATTAGAGAGAGAAGGAGGAGCAGTAACAAAAGGGTGAAGCAATGTTCATATCTGTATCCTGTTCCAGTTGAGGAGTCCCTATGATATCCACATCTGGTATCTCCCATTGATTAGAGTTGACATATTTGACATCTATGTTATAATAAACAAGATGATCATCTGGATCGATTATGGTCTCGTCTACTTTGTGGACAGTTAGATCTGGTTTGGGCACAGTGACTTTATGTATGAAACCTGATCCATCAATCTAATTGACTTGTGGAGCCTTTTCTTTTCCTTTAAATTTCTTTGCAATTCTTCATTCATAGGCTTGTCTTTTTTGCCCTTTAGATCCATTGTATGGACCTTGTCTCTTCTAGAAGGGTTTATTAGGCCCTGATCTAGAAGGTGTGTTCAACAGTCCTGGAAAACCACCTTGTGGCTTTTTCCAAGTATTAGTTCGAGAAGGTCCTTGTTGAATCACATTAGTACAATAGGTAGAATGTGTACAAACCTTATTGATCTCTGCATAATCAATGTGGGCATGCAAAGGACAATATGTCTTGCATAGATCAATCTCAGAAAGTATCTTTCTAGATATGTTATTGATAGTAAATGTTGCTAGATCTGTGGTCTGAGCAACTGTTGAATAGAAGGAAAAGAAATCATCTGGAAGATGAGTGAGAAGGAACATGGCTTGGAAGGAAGCTGGAAGGTTTAATCTGAAACAACTCCAAAGCATATCTCCAAGAAGTAAGGCTTTAGACTGGATCAAAAGATGAGATGAAGAGAAAACTGAGTAGTGCTTAAGAGCTATCTTTGGAGAAAAGACCAAGAGAACTTTATTGGAGTTTTCTGGCGCTCTATTTGGGGTTTATATACTCTAGCTACTGTTTGTACATGTTAGGTATATGGTCCATGCATCATAGGCAGTGCAGCCATAAAAGGATATAGTGTGGGAAAACATGAGGCAGGTATGCGTACACCATGAGGCGGTGGCAGAATGGAAGTGGAAGCATGATGGAGATTAACAACATGAGGTGGGTGTATGGATCAGAAAGAAGAGAAGCATAGCACAGCATGGAAATGAAAAGAAGGCTGTGCATACTAAGATAGACAGGTCATGAGACATCCTCATGTCTTTGAGAAGTCTGAAAAGATATAAGTGTGAGTTTATGTCTTAAGATGAAAGTAAGGAATGTGATTGGTTGAAGATAAGATAAGATAATGAGTCACATGACCCAAAAGATAAGATAAGATCTTTGAAAGTTGTAGAGTATGACTAGATTGATATCCTAGTCTTGATCATTAGGGATTGTGATAAGTTGTTACTGCTAGGATTAGTGACGAAGTTTAGGGGTGAAAAGACTAGCTGTAACATAATCCAGCAGATTGCATTTGATTGAAAAGAGATGTGATCTTGTTTATATCAGTGCTCACATTCTTCAGATTAATATGCATTAATAGCATTTGATGGAATAAGTGGAACTGGCCAGTAAGTCCTCTTGACACAAAGAGAGAGCTCATCTTGTCCCAAAGAGCTTTGGAGACAGATGGTTTGAGAGTTGTGTCTGAATATTCATATGACACATTTGCAATTAAAGCATCAGAGATGGAGACTGCGATAGTTCCACAGACCTTCTTGTCAATGACTATCCATTTGTCTTTATCTCTGGCAACAGTGCCAGCATAAGTGATTGTACCATCAATAATTCCCCAAATAGATAGGGAATAAAGGACTGATTAGATATGAACAGACCAGATAGGATAATTGAGGGAACTAGTAAGGATAGGAATATGGTTAAGGATGGTGTTTTTGACTTTGAAATCAGGAGAGATGGAGAGAGCAGTTATTGTTTAGAGGAATAGAAGGATATCTGGAAAACCTTTATTAACAATCAGATCTTGATAAAGACAATCAAGGAGATTAAAGGGTGATGGTGAAAGCAAACCCCTAGTCTTTGATCTTATGTGTCCATATGTCATTCTGATCCTTCCAATGGTTCTAGACTTTTGTTTCTAGATCTCCAGAGATCTGTTCTCTCAGCCTTTGAGTGGTGAGATATATATTTCTCTTTATAAGAAGGTGTGAGAAGGTAACATAAGGCTTTGAACTGATCTAAGTACAATAAAGGGAAATAGTGAGGATTGGAAATGGAGATGTCTGATATTAAACCTTTCTCAATGATGAGATCTTGATTTCTACAATCAGTATAAGGAAGAAGTATAGTCTCTGAATTGTCAGTCCAGGTGTTCATCTCAAGAAAGTTTTTGTACACTAGCTGTTTTCTCTTTCCTTTATTGTACAAGTAATTGGAAGTGTCTATGATAGACCAAAGAGAAGGAACTGGAGAATCTAAATATTTACCACTCCTAAGTAATGTGGCAAAGTTTTCATTGTTGTTTATCTTCTTCTGTAGCTGCTCTTTTTCTTAGTTGGTAAGTTCCAGCCAGAGCTGCCTAAATGACATCTTCCTGATTAGTTCCTACAGCGTCTTTGATCAGTTTCTGGATGCATTTAGATGAGTGGTAAATGTCCAGGTTGTTCTCCTAGAGATAGAACTTCATTTGCTCATTGAAGAGTGCATTTCACTTCCTCATATCCATCCCTTGCCTTTTATGTGCCTCCCTTCTCTCCAGCCCATACCAATCTTCTGCCCTGTTCTAGTCCTCTATCTAATCCTTGTCTCTGAATACATCATTTGGGCAAAGTGACTTTATTAGGAATACATTTGCGTAGTTAGGAGGGAAGATGTCATACTAGAATACCTCAAAACCTTGCCAGTGTATGTTAAATGTCTAAACATGGTCATTCATTCTACTTGGAAAGGCCCAACCTATGCTTTTGCACATTTGAGAGATAGTCTCATCAAGGTAGCAAAGACCATTGATGGTGTGGCCAAAGCCAGTCTCAATTAGACAAAAGCAGAAGAGGATCACCTACATCATGCTGAGAGGTTGCTGGTGATGCAGGTCAACTGGGTCAATAATGAAGTCCTAGAAGAGACCATTGTTGATCTCCAGATGGATCATTTCTGGGGGTTGATCAAGTAAAGACTGTTACAATTTACTTTCTGTTGTACACTTTTTCCTTTTGCCATTGACTTCTTCAGATGAGGAATGACCCCACTGCAACATGTACAGTGTTTCCTTGCTGAACTCTTTACTTAGCATACTAGATTGGCTAAGTACTATGCTTATCTCTCTTTCTGTCATTCTGATTACTTACTTTCCAATACAACCATATCATTTGTCATTTCTGCTTACCCTTTCATATTCCACAACATTCTACAATATTCCATATGACATCATCAATTCCATGACTAATCATTCTTCTTTCTTCCTTTGCATTCCATTCAATTAGTCACTCTTCTTATGCATTACTTATATAAACCCTTCAGTACAACCAATGTATCCTCAGCTAGTCTTATCTGGAAATACATCCTTTGTTCCTTCCTCCTCTGGATCTCTCTAAATCTTTGTCCTACTTTTGAGTGGACACTTGCTCTTTCCTCATCATAGCCTTCTGCTACTTGTTCCACTGCCTTCCAAGTGGAGTATTCCTTGTCGTCTTGGTTATTGCCCAACTGCCAGTCCTTCACCTTTGAAGTCTAGAAAGACCTTTCCTTATTAAGTGACAACTCAAACCTGCAACCACTGTCCACCAATGGAAGTTCTCTGTCCTCACCAGGTCTATGTTCTGTTGAGATTATTAGTGTTTAACTAATAATCAAGATGACTACACTTTGGACTAATGTCAGTAAAGACTTATCCTAATATGTCAGTCAGGCATCAGTATAGCTTAACCTAATGTCAGTTGGGTTAATGCTAGATGTCAGTATAGTTTCATTACCTTAACTGACTTATGTGTTTACATAACACTAACTGCGCTTACACCATTCATGATTATCATGTGATGAGAATATCTGATGATAGATTAGATAAGTATGGTGCAATCTCACACCATACAGACAGCATTGTGTGATTGGACATTGCACAATCATATCATTCTCTTTCTTCTTTATTTCATTGGTTAGAATGATATAGAATATGATAGATTGTTTGTTCTTATGATATCTTTATTGATTAGATACAAACAACATGTATCATATATAAGATTGATCTTTAGGATCAATCTTTCTCTCTAATGAATTATCCTTGATTCGTTCTCTTCTGCTTCAATCCTTCAAATCTTAGCAAGACTCTCAAGTCTCTTCTCCTTGATTCACTCCATCACATTATCAACACCAGGTGAGAGTTCCCACCTGAGACTCATTCTTCTGTCCCTTCACATTGGAGTACCTTTGTACTTCAATAGGTTATGATCTCTGCTTAGACAAGTTGAGTTTGTCTTTTGATATCACCGATGTCTCCCACCGTCTTGTGTGATGAATGATGGTTCATGCCCATGATCCAGAATGTACTTATCACCATTCTGTATATCTATCAGGCGATCAGATATGGCACTTTCCTCATCGAAACTGATGAGAGAACCTTTATAACTTTTCCTGGAGGACTCCTGATCTTTTATCGATTAAATGATACTCTCTTTATCATCTTCGAGATCAGAACATTAGCTGAAACCCATTTTCTCATGCTTATGCTTAGGTCTTATCCAAGCATAAGTACAGCTCCTATTACTCCTCCAGAGAACCAGCCTAGTCGTCCTCATCCTCCACCTAATCGTCCCACTCCACACCCTACTGCTCAAAGAGCTATAGAGACAAACCCTCAACCAATTCAAGGAGAAGCAACAATACCCAAAGGAATCCCCTTTGAGATCCCTTGTCCTATCTATCAAGAAGCTATTGAGTGCAATAAGTGCCACTGTCATGGTGAGACAGATGTTCTTTGGAACAGATCAAGGACTGATTCATTTACTCTACTAAGAATAATCAGATCCTCTCCGATACCCTCATCACTGGACTCATACCACTCAGCACCTGCAGAGATTGCTCAACCTCAACTGCTTCTATACAGTTTATCCAATGCTGCTCAGCTTGCAGCTCAACGCTCCTCTCCACAACTTTACATTCCATCTCCTCCATTCATTGATTAAATCATCGAAAATGTCATAACCTTCGTCCAGCTCCCCCAACCTGGTCTACCCTCCTACACTAATCTTTCTCCATGACCTCCTTCCTTCACCTCCTCTAATGGATCTCAATGATATTCAAGAGGATCCTCATGTCCTCAATCATCTCAAGCTTCAGGGCCTCCTATGGTTCTAATGGAACAGCCCAGTCCTTCTAGTGCCTCCTCAGGCTCTAGAGGTAATGGCTCCTCAAATTGTTGCACCAATTCCGATTCATCCAACTCAAATCAGCAACATGGTCATCAGGGAGGAAGAAGTCAAAGACATCCTGGCAACAATCTGTTACAGTACCGGCTCGTACATCACTATCTCTATCAGTTACTGGACTAACAATCTTTATTGTATCATTTACCTTAGCGGATATGGGCACACACTAGACTCTGCCCCTATCCTTACCCTTGTCCCCGATTGGATCTTCCCACGGTTATCTCCATTGATCGGGATGATCTAGATCTCTGCCACGATCCGATCTACAATAAGGTTCGGTGTACACCTTCTCTTCCATTCCATTCCCATGCACGTGTACACCTCACCCTCAGTTAATCTCCACTTTACCTTGCCGTAGCCATGATTCCTACCACACCGCATGTTATCCACATGGACTACTCCCTTAGGTAGTACCCTCTACCCTAGTCACCATCACATAGTTACACTGTCACTACCGTAGTCTCTATATAAGCCCTAGGGACTACAATGGAGGATCCCTATCCTTTCATTGTGGTCTTTGGGGGATCACCCTTCATTCTAAAGGCACTAGCCCGCCTACGTACAAGTGGCTCCGTTCTCATCATTGCATGATCGCCCCTCCGCTGAGTTCCTCAGGCATTGACGACGCCTCTCGTACCTTGCAACCGTCACAACCTCAGTATAGGCATTGGCCTTCCTGCCAAGAGTCAGGATTGCGCCATGTTCTAGTCTTCCGTCCCAGATGCCTATAACACAATCAGGATGGTCGGTCATCAGGAGAACGTCTGGTATCCATGGCAGGAAGACAGCCTAGTTGGAACCAGATACTTCAACCAACAGTAAGAGGACCTGGTATACTTTGAAGACAATGAAGGATTGTATCTGGTGACATTTCCAACTCCCAGACTACTCCTCCAGCTTACTCACCAGTGGAACATATTGGAATGCATGGAGATTCATCTGAATCTCTTCCAGGAGAGACAAATGATGCCAATTTGGTATCAACTGCAGCTCCCTTTGCTGCTCCTCCACTCGCTTTCCATTTCAACCCACCAAGTTCTCCCATTCCAGATCAATCAAATTGAAACCGAAGCACAAACCATCAACAGTTTTCAATACATTGATAAGACCATAGGGAATGCTTATGAAGCTGCTGGATGGGCCTTCCCAACATAATCCTATAACGACATCTTTGTTTGTCCTCAACTCCAAGTCTATGGTCAAGGATTCGAGATCTTCCAACATGATGTTTTTCCTCCATCTTATGCAAACATTTTCTTATTTAAATCACACTATGCCAACATCGTTTTCAATGAACAATCTTGGATCAATTCCTTTCAATGGATTCAAGAACACCATGTTAATATGTGGAGAAATGAGGAGATGAATTGCCTCTGTGGTATGAGGCAGATCTTGTGGAATGAAGCTTTTGATAAGCTTCACTAGAACAATCTCCAAGAAATGGACCCGGAGATCTGGAAAGAATCAAAACAGATCCAAAAACAGATCCTTCCCCACATAGGAACAGATCAGGAAGATGTCGTTTACTCTTCCCTTGCTAGAACTTACGGAAAGGGAAAACAATGTGCTGCTTCAGAAGGTGAAAATAAATGCCACCTTCAAGGATCTATTTGATTCTGGCAAGTACTTAGATGTTCCTGTTCCTGCTTCTTGGTGTTCCCATTTCTCCTCTTTTGAATACTTGTATAATTTTGATTTAGGAGATCAATGATTCTGAACTTTCTTCGAGATTAATGCCTGGTGTGATCCAGAGATTATAGAATTACCTTTTGTAAACTGCTACAAAAGAGAACTGTTACTCTTGAAAGGATTAATGTTGGATGTTACGATTCCTAATCCACATTATCAACTATCTCTGTATCTAGAAATCTTCTTAGATCTAGATTTACTGTTACCTTATTGGTACAAGATTAAACCTACTCTTACTCATCCCTGGACAAAGAACAATAGTATTCTTTTCTGGGCACACCAAAAGCAGAGACTAAACCATAAACAGAGATGTCTACAGACTTGGTTATCTTCAAAAAGAAGATCTTCTCCAATTGGGACTTCTAGAACAATGACTTCTGGGGCACAAACTGGTTTCACTTCTTTTAATCTTTTATCTTATCTTTATCAAGATATGATTGTTGATGATTTTGCAGACATACTTCATCTTATCTAAATGGCTACTCTTTCTCCTACCAAATTCAGAACCAATACCACTGTCCTTAACAGGATCCCAACTCTTATTGGAGTCAGCAACTATTCCATTTGGTCTATTTGAGTTCGTGCTACACTGGAATCCCTCTCTGTCTGGGGTTTTGTAGATGGAACCAACACCTACACTGGTATAGTCATAGGAGACCAAACCAAATGGATGGTTCTCAATAAGAAAGTCTGTGGAACAATCACCATCACCATCTCCAATAATTTGATCCTCAATGTATCATTTGACTATGTCAACATACAAGGAGGACCAACAAACCCCTCTGTTGCTAAAGTGCTCTGGGAGAAAATGCAATCCATGTTTGGATCTAGGGGATTATCTGGCTAGTTTCACTTATTCCATCAATTGCTAAATGTTCCTGTTCGTCAAGCATCAGCTAATGAAGACATCAACAAAATGTTGTCTCTCACCGAACAAATGACAAGTGCAGGACTAGTTCTTCCTGAAAACCTTAGGGCAATGATTTTATTATCCACCCTTCCAGATTCCTTTTATCAATTCTCTTCCACTGTCACTCAAACCACAGAAGAAGTTCAATTCACTGTGGATAACATATCTCAGAAGATCCTTTCTGAGATAGACATGTGCAAAACAAGACAACCATTGCGCTCCCACATTTCAGTTGTGGAGACAGAACCAGTACGCTCTTCCTCTAATAGAACTGCCATCATTTGACAAGGTCCACCTTGGACTAACAATTAGAAACATTCTGAGGGACCCTCCAATTATGTTGGGAACTGTTTTGGGAATTCCAGATCTAAAAATTCTGGAAACTCTGGATCTTATTTCCAGAAGAAACTGTTTTAGTCCCCTTACCAAAAGGATAAGGAGAGGAAATGTGCAGGGTTTGAAAAGTGACAAGCTAAAAAAGGAAAAGGAAAAACCCCTCAGGCTAACATCATAGAGGGAGATCAAGGTTTTGTCCATCAGATTCAATCTGATATAATAATAGACAATTTACCTTCTATTTCAGAAGAACACGTGGAAGTCCAAATGGATGAATCCCACATTGCTGAGGTTTCTACTGAAGCTTGGACTCACTATGATAGTCCTGATGCTATCTCAGATCCATCTTGATTCCAAGAAATCATTGAAGGAACAAACTTTAACTCTTGGGAAGAACCAATAAATGATCCAGACAATGGTATGGACATTGCTGAATCCAATCATTCCTTTTGTGCCCGATCTATCTAAAAAGGATGATCTAGTACAACTGTTATCTAGATGAGACAAACTGCTTCCTCAAAAGTAAGACAAGAAAGGAAAAAAAAAAAAAGAGAAAATCTCTTTCTCTCTTGGTGGTTTGATTTTGGACAACAGTCATTTCTCTTCTTTAGATCATCATTTATCTTCTCCACTTCAATCTTATACTCAGTCTCCTGAGTTTCATAGATCTGCACCTTCCTCTATTTATAAGGAAGAGATTCGATTACCTAGCAGATCACATGAGGGTGTTGTACTGGTAATTAACTGAGATTGTTTACTATACGATAGGGGAGAAGACAATCTAAATACCCTCTGTAATGAAGAGTCTAATGAATACCTTATCTATTATGTTGAAGCCTTTGTGCTTCAGGGTGATTCTAAGTCTGCTTTTAACCAATCCCATTGGATGATTGATAGTGGTTGTACCGATCACTTATCACCCTTCTTGGATGACTTTGTCCATTTAGGAGAACAACAATGCACAGCTACTGTTGCTAATGGGAATAAGGTTATTATGAGAGGTCCAGAAACTGTTCTCATATGTCAAATCAGATAATCTTATTCTCCAGTTTCATTAAAAGAAGTTTGGTTTACTCCTAATACTTCACATCGCTTACTTTCTGTGCCTTCATTCACTAAATCTGGATCTAGGACCTGGAACAAGAAAGGTCGCTTGGTGATCCAGGCCACTGCCTTATCACCAGCTAATAACTTGCACTAGTTTCAGTCAGAAACAATTACTCCTTTGTCTTCTGTTGTGGTCTCTCTTGCAGATGATCAATCTTATCATATCTGGCACCAACACTTTGGCCACACTTCCAAAAATGCCTTGCATCATACTCCTGCCTAGCCATCTGGTATTCTAACAATCTCTCTTTCTACTGATAATAGCCTCTGTCATGGTTGTCAGGTCGGAAAGATGCCAGATAGATCTTTTAGTGTATCTGGAAAGAGGGCCTCTCGTCCTCTTGCTCTAGTGCATACTGACCTTGTTGGTCCTATGCCTACTGAGCCTCGCTCTTGTGCTTGGTATATTCTTACTTTTATTGATGACTTTTCTAGGTATGCTTTACTCTCCTTCTTGCAGGCCAAGTCGGACTGTTTGGCTAACTTCAAGAACATGGTTTCTTGGGCTATGACCTTTACTAGTCACACTCTTGCCTCCATGTGTTTGGACTGAGGGGGTGAATTTATGGGTCACGAGTTCCAGGCATTCCTCTCATCCAGAGGGGTTACTCACCAAACTTCCATACCTCATATGCCCCAGCAGAATGGACGTGCTGAGAGATTCAACAGAACCATTCTTGAAAAGGCTGAAAGTATACACCATCATGCCTGCCTTCCTAAAGCATTCTGACAAGATGTGGTAGAGACTGCTCTTCATCTGTATAACAGACAACCCATGCATCATCATAATTGGAAAACTCCTATTGAAATATTCAATGGGAAGAAACCAGATGCTTCCTACTTCTGAGTCTTTGGTTGTAGAGCCTATGTCTTTATTCCTCCTGAACAATGGTAGGACAAACTGTCTCCCAAGTCAGAGGAAATGTCATTTATTGAGTATGAACCAAACACAAAAGGTTGGCGCTTTTGGGCAAAGAAAAAGCACCGTGTGGTCATTGCTACTAATGCTACTTTTGATGAGAACTTCTTTCCGCAATATTCTAGAAATCAAGAAGATGGACCTGCCCCTATTCCACAGAATGATCAAACAGCTGATTCTGATCAAGAACAATCAGAACAAGTGGATCCACCTGACCATCAGGAACCACAAGAACCAGCTAGGGATGTTTTAATCCCTGTCCTCATTCCGCATCAAGAACTTGGTTATGATGAACCAGAGATGTCACCTTGGCATCCTCTAAGAGATATATCTCCGATTAACTTGAATGATGATGATTCTCCATCAACTCCAGAAAATCCACCCTCCTATCATATGGAGTTTACTCCTATGAAACCTGCAACTAGGAGAGATCAACCTGAAACAGGACATCAGAGTGACATTAATGATCGTCATCAACACAAACATTATCGAGTAACAGACTCCCCACCATCTCCATCAAATGAAGATGAGAATACATAGTTTGTTCATGCTCCAGTACGACAAAACTGGTTACCATCTCGTCATAGAGATGAGAGCATACCTGAATTTAGAATATGTCCACATCAATATCATCCTACTAGGGAAGAAAGAACAAACCCTCATCCTCCTGTTGAACAATGTTATTCTAATAGAGTTCCTCAACCTCACATTTTACCAGATAACACCTATGGTGATCGACCACCATTAGAGATAGTGTGAGATTTACAAGAACTAGCACCAATTCAGAAGGAGTCATCAATATCAGTTACTCCTAATACTCCTAATGAACCAATGCAGGAAGTACCCACCAATGAACAAGATGATCTTGGTGAGATGTACAGTAATAAATGGATTAAACATCACTTTTCTATTGCTGTTCAAAATGGAGATTGGGAAGTTCCCAAACAATACTGAGAGGTGTATAAATTACCTTGAGATCAAGCCAAAGCCTGGCAAGATCAGAAAGTATGGGAACTGGTGAATCTTCCTAAAGGAAGACAACCCATCAAAGGAAGATGGGTATCTGCCATTTGTCCTGATAATCATGTCAAAGCCTGCTTTGTCACTAAAGGGTTTACACAGATTTTTGGAATAGACTATGAAGAAACCTTTTCACCAGTTGCAAGGTTTAAAACCATCAGATTAGTGCTTTTCTTAGTCGCTCTCCATGATTGGGAGATCGAGGCACTAGATGTCAAAACAGCTTTTCTTTTTGGCAAACTAGATGAAGAAATCTATATGACACAACCAGAAGGTTTCATAGTTAAGGGTCAGGAACATAAAGTCTGTCGATTGAAGAAGGCTATCTATGGTCTTAAACAAGCTGCCCTTCAATGGAACAAGCTTCTTCATCAAAGCCTTGTTAATTTTGGCTTCAAGAGATGTAGTGCTGATACTGGCATTTATTGCAAATTTATTGGCAAGGACATTATTCTTATTGTCATTTATGTTGATAATGCTCTCTTCATCGGATCAAACAAAAAACAAATCCTCTCTCATAAACAACAATTCATGTCAAAATGGGAATCACAAGATCTAGATGAAGCCAAAGAATATCTTGGCATGCACATTACTAGAGATCGAAGAAAACATACTTTAATCCTTGATCAAAACAAATATGCTAACAAAGTAATCAAGTGATTTGGTCAAGAGAACTGTAAGGAAACATCTGTTCCTCTACCTGCTAGATATATTCCAAGACAAAATGAAGAAAAGGAGAATCCATCCCTCCAATCCAAATACCAATCTGTTATCGGATCCTTGCTATATATTATGCTTGGAACTAGACCTGACATAGCTTATGCTGTGATCAAGATGTCCCAGTTTTCTTCTAATCCATCAGAAGAACATTTGCAAAAGACAATGCAAATAATTCGCTATTTGTCTCATTCTTCCACTCTTTGTATCACTTATTCTGCAACTGGGGAAAATAACAGATTAATCACCTATTCAGATACTGATTGTGTAGGAGATGTTGAAACATCCAGATCAACTACTGGATATGCAATGTTTCTGGCAAATAGAATCGTCTCCTGGTTATTTAGAAGACAGAAACATGTTAGGCTTTCTTCTACAGAAGCTGAATACTGCAGTATGACTGAACCTGCTAAACAAATTCAGTGGATTCGAAATCTCTTTGGAGAAATCAAAATACCATTGGGTCGCATACCAATGTGTGTTGATAATCAAGGAGCTATCTTCCTTGCTTTGAATCCTGCACAAGAAGGTTGTACTAAACATGTACACATTCCAGAACATTATATTCATGAAGCTGTCGAAAACAATGAAGTAGAACTATTTTATGTGTCTACCAATTCACAGTTCGCAGATGTCTTTACAAAAAACCTTGGCAAGATCAAGTTCTTAGAAGGTAGAAAAATGCTTACCCTTACACCTTTCCTATCATGAATAGTGAGGAGGAGTGTTGAGATTATTAGTGTTTAACTAATAATCAAGACAACTACACTTTGGACTAATGTCAGTAAAGACTTATCCTAATGTGTCAGTCAGGCATCAGTATATTACGGACTGCAATGACTACTTGCTCAACCAGGAATACAGATATGAGGAGTCGTTGAGAGACAGTGTCAACATCAACCAAGATGACAAGTACAAGTTGGAAAATGGGAACAGCAATGGTGACAAGGCAATAGAGCATACAGTGGTCCCTTTACAGAGGACTAGGCTGGTGAGGAGAAGTGGGAGTGGTACCACTGAGTTGCAGGTACTGTACGAGGTGGGTGGAATGAAGTGATTAGAACTAAGGTATGAAGAAATTATAGGAAGGGTTTATATACGACTACTGAGTACCTTAGGGCAGGCGTCTGAGTCTGAATTAGTTAAGGGCAGGTAAGGAGCATGGAATGCAATGGAACGTTCAGGAAAGAAAGAAGTAAACGGAAGTGAATGTGAGAGAAAAATAACGATCATGAGGTATGACATCATCAATGATGTCATAAGGCTAGCCTCATGTCACATGAAGGTTCCCGCGGTCACGTGACTTTGGAAAGAGAATTTGACTAAGGTAAACAGTGCTCAGTGATACATGCATATGAGCAAAGGTAAAAGTGAAAAATAGGGTGTATGCATGCCTAAACTATGACACAGTATAGCTTAACCTAATGTCAGTTGGGTTAATGCTAGATGTGTCAGTATGGTTTCATTACCTTAAACTGACTTATGTGTTTACATAACACTAACTGTGCTTACACCATTCATGATTATCATGTGATGAGAATATCTGATGATAGATTAGATAAGTATGGTGCAATCTCACACCATACAGAGAGCATTGTGTGATTGGATATCGCACAATCATATCATTCTCTTTCTTCTTTATTTCATTGGTTAGAATGATATAGAATATGATAGATTGTTTGTTCTTATGATATCTTTATTGATTAGATACAAACAACATGTATCATATATAAGATTGATCTTTAGGATCAATCTTTCTCTCTAATGAATTATCCTTGATTTGTTCTCTTCTGCTTCAATCCTTCAAATCTTAGCAAGACTCTCAAGTCTCTTCTACTTGATTCACTCCATCATATCATCAACACCAGGTGAGAGTTCCCACCTGAGACTCATTCTTCTGTCCTTTCGTATTGGAGTACCTTTGTACTTCAATACGTTCAACCTTCCCCAGGCCAAATGTAACAAAAGACTAGCTCTTCTTTCAAGGATTACCTTCACTGTAACTCCTTCACCATTTCACCCCCATGTGACTTCTTGCACTCTCAACTCAGTTGGTGGTGAGAACCTCCCCTAAACCCAGACTCCACCTCAGAACAGTCATCACTGGAACCCAAGGAAGAAGAAACCCTTAACACTTTACTTCTCTCTTGAGAGGAACAGGAAGTGATCCTTGATCTCAGCCACCAATTGTCAGTGTCTTTGACAATCCCTCATATCCCCATACTACCTAGTCCCATGCCAGTTGCTACCCAACCTGTCTTTGCCTTGCCTGTTGTCCTAGTAATACCCCCTTAATCCACCATTACCACCATGTTCTCCACCACCAAACCCACCAAACTCCGCATTGCATCACCTGAACACTATAATAGGACCCTAGAGAAAGCCATAACCTGGCTTCAAACTGTACAACTCTACCTTGAAATCAACAAACTCATCTATGATTACACAGAGAAAAAGATCATCTTTGTGCTCTCATATATGACCAAGGGAGCCACACTCTCTTGGGTCTCCACCTGCTGTACCGCCTCTATCAGCAGCACTACTGTTTCTCTAGGAACCTTCAAAGACTTCATTAAGGACTTCAAAACCTCCTTCGAACCAACTGACATAGTCGCCAATGCCATTGTTTGGCTCTCCACCAAACAAATCACCAAGGACAAAGGGAAATACCTTCCCTCTCTCACTACCTACACTGCCAAATTCCAGAACACAGTGGCCAAATCCAAAATCACTAATGAAAACATCCTTATTAGCTACTGCTCCACCAGAATCCCACTGGAACTCATGCATCATATCATGTCAATGGACACTGTCCCTGCCATCATCACTGAGTGGTACACTAAAGCTACTCACTTCCACACCCAGAACAAGCAAGCATACAAAATTGCTCAATGAAATCACCTCCCCCAGAAGTCTTCCTACACCTTGTTCTCTAACCCCTCTATACACCCTGCCAAACCCCGTGACCCAGATGCCATAGACGTTGTTGTTATTTGGGTTGCTAAGTTAGCCCTAGAGGAATGAAAACATTGCATTGAAAAGAAGCTTTGTTTCCAATGTCAACAACCAGGGCACACTAGCACTGTTTGCCCTCACTTTACCTTCTTGAAAACCATCACCAAGAAAGTCAATGTCATCAAAAAGAAGGATGACTTACCTGAGCTCATGGAAATAGAGGATGATGATGATGATGAAACTACTTGACAAGTAGCCTTCATTCCCAAGGATTTTTAAAACAAGGACCTTGGTCGATATGAGTCTCCTCTTCCTTATTGTGTGCACCTGTACTTGTACAATCTATGACCCAATCTATGGAAATTCCTATTCAATTGATCATCCCCTCACACACAATGAAAACTGTTGACACCCATACCCTGGTAGATAGCAGCACAGACATCTCCTGCATTGACTGGCAGTTTGTCTGAAAACACAAACTACCTACCAAGAGACTTGAAAAACCCCTCCACATCCAGAACACTGATGCCTCCTTTAACAAAAATGGAGACATTCAATTTACCTATACTCCCTTCATCAACATCGAGGGTATCACCCAGGAAGTCACCTTTCATATCATGGCCCTTTGTTGGACTAATGTCCTTCTTGGACTTCCCTGGCTCAAAAACACCAACCCAGTTATCAACTGGAAAACTCAGACCCTCTCCATCAATGAATCCCTTGATGAATCCAAACTCCTCTACATAGCTTTTGCAAAAGCCACCAAAAACCACTCTTCCATGCCTGCCTACTGAAAGGAAACCCCTCATCTCCCTTGTCATGTTCTTGTCTCCTCAGTTAACAACTACCCTTGACAGTTTTCTTGGAATAGAAACTGAGAAATCTTACCTTACCTATGCCAACAACAACCGTGTTCTTCACTGCATCATCCAATGTGGTTCCCACTTTATCCCTATGGGATCCCCAATCATTGCCCATTTAACCACCATCATGGAACTTGCCATGGCTGCTGAGAAGGCCAAACCAAAGGTCACCCTTCCTCCAGAATATGCTCAACACACCTCAGTTTTCTCCAAAGAAGCAACTGACTACATACCTCCATTGCACTCCTATAACCATGAGATTAATCTCAAAGAATCCTTCACCCTGAAAATTGGGAAGATTTACCCCTTATCCCTTGAGGAACAAAAAGCCACTAAGAATTTCCTTGATGAAAACCTCGCTGTCAGAAAGATTCGTCCCTCCAACTCCCCTCAGGCCTTACCCTTCTTCTTTGTTAAAAAGAAAGACAGAGGACTTTGCCCCTGCCAAGACTATCACTACCTGAAAATTGTCCATGTCCCTGGAAAACTCCTTGCTGGTCCAGATACTCTTTCTCACTGGCCAGATCTCCTCTCTGACTCCTCTATTAATGATAACAAAGGAGTCACTCTTCTCCTCTACTTGCTCTTTGTCAACCTCATTGACACTAACCTCTCTTATCAAATCAGAGCTGCTACTCCCCCTAATCCCACTGCTGTGATCACCCTGCAGTCCCTAGATGAGTCCACCCCACTCCATCTTTGATCTCACTGTTACGTTTGGCCTTGGTGAGGACGAACGTAGACCCAGCAAGAGCTGAGAACCTTCATTGGTAGATGATAGGCGCAGATTCAAGACATCACTCAACAAGGATAAGTCTTGCTACACTTCAAAGGTAAAGGACAAGTGGTTGGATGATGACTGAGATGACAAAGGTTACTCCGCTTGAAAGGCAGTGGGACAAGTAGCAAGCTACGACAAAGAAAGAACAAGCATCCACTCAGAAGTAGGATGAAGACTTGAAGAGATCCAGAGGGAAAGAGGACAAGGGATGTATTGCCAGAGTAAGACTAGCTGAGGATACATCAGTTGTAGTGTAGGATTTATATAAGTAAGATGTGGGAATGATGACTAATTGGATGGAATGTGAAAGAAGGGAGAAGAATAATTAGTCATGGGAAAGATGATGTCCTACAGAACATCAGAGAATGCTGAAGAATGATGAGAGGTAAGTGGAAATGACAAATGATACAATTGTATTGGAAAGTATGTAATCAGGATGACAAACAAGAGATATGTTGCGGACTGCAATGGCGACGAGTTCAACAAGGAATACCAACACGAGGAGGCTGCGAGATACGATGTCAACGTCGACAAGTATGATGAGGACGAGGTTAAAGATCGGGACAGCGATGGAGACAATATGATATAGCATAGAATGGCCCCTTTACAGAGGGCTAGGCTGGCAGATGAGAGAGGAGAGTAGTACCACTGAGTTGCAGGCACCAGATGAGGTGGGTGGAATGAAGTGAATAGGACTAAGGTAGGAGGGAATTACAGGGAAGATATATATACGGTGAGCGACTACCTTAGGGCAGGTGTCTGAGTCCGAATTAGCTTTAGGGTAGGTAAAGATAAGAGGATGAAGAATGTTCTGGAATGAAAGAGGAATAACAGAGATGAACGTATGAAGAGATAAGGGAACACAAGGTATGATGTCATTGATGACATCATAAGTCTGGCCTCGAGTCACGTGAATGTTCCCACGGTCACATGCACTGGGTCACGTGACTTTGGAAAGAGAAATTGACTAAGTAAACAGTGCTCAGTGATGCAAGCATATGAGCAAAGAGTAAAGTGAAAAATAGGGTGTACGCGTGCCCAAACTATAACACTACCCCCCATTTGTCAGATTCGAGGTCCAACCGCAAGTCTGCGAATTCAGTATAGGAGGATCTGAAGAGAGAGAATAGGTGGGGTGAGAGCGGTGATAGTCGTTGATAGTGTCCTGCGCATGTTGTAAATTATTAGCTGGTTCCCAGGTGCGATCCACCTCATCCCATCCTTTCCAATGGATGAGGTACTGTAATTTTCCTCGAGAAAGCCTGCTGGCTGCGATGAAATCTACTTCATATTCTTCATGATGATCTTCTGTCATGGTAATGGTGTCTGGTTTAAATACGGGTTGGCCAGCCAATAGAGCTTTGTAGGGTTTTACTCAGGATACATTAACAGTGGGATGGATGGAGACAGAGGAAGGGAGGTGAAGGGTAATGGCGTTAGGAAGGACGGCAGTGATGCGGTAGGGCCCGATGAATTTTTGTGTTAATTTACGTGCAGGGTATGATAGTGTGAGATGTTCAGTGGATAACCATACTAGGTCACCAATGGCATATGAGGGAGCGACTGATCGTTTAGACTCTTGGCTTTGCGCCATTCGGTCTCTGGATTTAGCGAGCATAGTGGCGATT
>QFEQ01002634.1:1300-42895 GCA_003316335.1 Hemileccinum impolitum
GTGAATAGGGGAGAGTGTTATAGTTTGGGCCCGCGTACACTCTATTTTTTATTTTTTACCTTTCGCTCATATGCTTGCATCACTGAGCATCGTTTACCTTAGTCGAATTCTTCTTCCAAAGTCACGTGACTCAGTGCACGTGACCGCGGGAATTCTCACGTGACATGAGGCCAGACTTATGATGTCATCAATGATATCATACCTCATGTTTCCTTATCTTCTCTCACGTTTATCTCTGTCTTTCTTCTTTTCGTTCCAGAACATTCTTCATCCTTATCTTTACCTACCCTAAAGCTAATTCGGACTCAGACACCTGCCCTAAGGTAGTCACTCATCGTATATAAACCTCTCCTGTAATTCCCTCCTACCTTAGTCCTATTCACTTCGTTCCACCCACCTCCTTGGTGCCTGCAACTCAGTGGTACTACTCCACCCTTTCCTCTGCCAGCCTAGCCCTCTGTAAAGGGGCCGTCGCATGCTATATCATATTCTCGCCATCACCGTTCCCATCTTCAACCTCGTACTCGTCGTACTCGTTGACGTCGACACCGTATACCGCCGCCTACTTGTCTCTGTGTTCCTCGTCGAACAAGTCGTTGTTGCAGCCCGCAACAAGCCTGTATTTAAACCAGATGCTATTATGGTTACAGAAGACTGCCATGAAGAATACGAAGTAGACTTCATCGCTGCCAGCCGGCTTTCTCAAGGAAAGTTACAGTACCTCATCCATTGGAAAGGATGGGACGAGGTGGATCGCACCTAGGAACTGGCCACTAATTTGCAACATGCACAGAATGCTATTAACAACTTTCATTGCTTTCATCCCTCTGCTCCACGCCCCATTCGGGGTATTTTCAACATGCAATTCCTTTCCTTGTTCTCTCCATTCGGACCCTCCTATACTGAATTTGCAGACTCGCGGTTGGACCTCGAATCTGATGAATGGGGGGTAGTGTTATAGTTCGGGCACATGTATGCCCTATTTTTCACTTTACCTTTCGTTCATATGCATGCATCACTGAGCACCATTTACTTAGTTGATTTCTCTTTCCAAAGTCATGTGACTAGGTGCACGTGACCGCGGGAACATACACGTGACTTGAGGCTAGACTTATGATGTCATCAATGATATCATACCTCGTGTTCTCTTATCTCTTCACATGATCGTTCCTGTCATTCTTCTTTTGTTCCAGAACTTTCCTCGTCCTCTTATCTTTACCTACCCTAAAGCTAATTCGAACTCAGACGTCTGCCCTAAGGTAGTCGGTCATTGTATATATACCTTCCCTGTAATTCCCTCCTACCTTAGTCCTATTCACTTCATTCCACCCACCTCATCAGGTGCCTGCAACTCAGTGGTACCACTCTTCTCTTTCTTGCCAGCCTAGCCCTCTGCAAAGGGGCCACTATATGTTATATCACATTGTCTCTATTGCTGTACCGATCTTCAACCTCGTCCTCATCATTCTCGTCAATGCTGACATCATTTCCCGATGTCTCCTCATTTCCGTCTTCCTAGTCGAACTTGTCGTCGTTGCAGTCCACAACACTTATCCCTAGTAGGATAGTGT
The DNA here is from genome assembly GCA_003316335.1 of Hemileccinum impolitum. Classification (NCBI taxonomy): domain Eukaryota; kingdom Fungi; phylum Basidiomycota; class Agaricomycetes; order Boletales; family Boletaceae; genus Hemileccinum; species Hemileccinum impolitum. The sequence goes on from QFEQ01002634.1 coordinate 2,872, forward strand.
TAATGAGGATGAATATGAAAATCAGGAATACTTTCACTAGGATGTTGTTTAGGAGACATCTAGTTTCAACTAGCTGGAGCTGGAACTATCCAGTAAGGTTGTTTTTCTTCTGGTTTGGAAGATGGAGAGTCAGTTACTCTATATCTTTTATGGTGGTGACAATCCTCAGTACTGTTTCTATGACCAGTTTCTAGTTTATCTCTACATACTACAGGTTTCATTGGTGTGAAATCAGTTTGATAGAATAGAGGATTGTTTGGTATCAATGGATGATCACTGCTATAACCACCAAAGCCTGATGGAGAAAGGCATAGGGAAGGAGGAACCTAAGGGGAACCCTCTGGTGTTTGATAGCCAGAATCAGGTTGATCATTACAAGGAATTTGGATATTGATATATAAATCTCAAGCTAGTTCTGGAACTTCTAGTATGGATTTACCATCTTTTAGAATGTTCTATGGAATAGGGGCAGGTCTGTCTTCTTGGTTTCCAAAACAGTATGGAAAGTTATTCTTATCAAAGGTGGAATTAGTAGTAACAAAGATATGATGACAAGGCTTAGACCAGAATCTCCAGCCTTTGGTATTTAGTTCATACCATATGAATATCATTTCCTCAGATTTGGGAGATAGTTTGTCCAGCCATTGTTCTGGAGGAATGAATACATATACTTTGCTTCTAAACACTCAAAAGTATGATGCATCTGGTTTCTTCCCATTGAATAACTCAATAGGAGTTTTCCATTCAAGATGATGCATGGATTACTGGTTATAGATATGTAATGTAGTCTCCACAGCATCTTACCAGAATGCTTTGGGAAGGCAGGCATAATGGTGTATAGCTTCTGCCTTTTCAAGAATGGTCTGATTGAATCTTTCAGCATGTCTGTTTTGCTAAGCGGGATGAGGGACAATTGTTTGATAAGTAATTCCTCTGGAAGTGAGGAAGGTTTGAAACTCCTAACCCATAAATTTACCCTCTTAGTCTGAATGTATGGAGGTAAGAGTATAACTAGTGAAGGTCTTGGTCAAAGATACCATATCCTTAAATCTGGACTTAGTGTCTGACTTAGCCTGCAAGAAGGATAGAACTGCATACATAGTGTAGTCATCTATGAATGTAAAGATGAAGTGAGCTTGAGATTGAGGCTCAATAGGCATAGGACCAATAAGATCCATATACATCAGAGTAAGAGAGCAAGTGCTCCTCTTAGATGAGGAAGGAAAAGAGTGATTGGGCATCTTACTAAGGGAACATCCTTTATAAGTGTTGTTTGGCTGAGCTAATGATCTGAAAGCTGGTATACCAGAAAGGTTGGTAGAGACATAGTGTAAGGCATTCTTGGAGATGTGTCTAAAACATTGGTGCCAGATCTGATAAGATTGTTCATTCAAAAGAGAGGTAATAACCTCTGAGATGAGAGTAAATGTGTCCAACTGAAACTAGTAGAGGTTGTTAGCTGGTGATAAAGCAGAAGCCTGTATCACCAAGTGTCTTCTCTCATCCTGGATTTTTGAACCCTCATCTATAATCTCACAGCAATAGCCATGGTTTGTCAGACTTGGAACTGACAGTAATCAATGATATGCATTTGGTACATACTAGACACAATCCAGAGTCACTACTGGAGAATTAGTAGTTTCACCAGTATCAGTTTGTTCAACAAGGATGGTTTTAGGACTATATATGAAGACTTTAGCTCCATTAGCTACTGAGGCAGTACATTTCTCATGCTCTAGATGAACAAAGTCATCTAGGTAATGTGATAGATGATTGGTACAACCATTGTTGATCATCCAATAAGTTTTACTGAACTCAGAGCTTACTGAATTTCCCTCTAGGGTAAATGCCTTGATATAGAACAAAAACATCTCATTGCTCTTATCATTGTAGAATGAGGTAAGATTACACTCATTATCTCCCCTATCATATGGTAAACATCTCTGATCTCCTATATCTTGGTTTCTAACTGATAAATAACCTTTATGCATAGTATGAGTAGTAGGTACATATAAAGTCACTAGAGTAAATGGAAGGCAGAGTGGAATTATTAAACTCTGCCATTTAAGTATAAGGAGTAGGAGGATTAGAAAAATGTGTATCTATTGAGTTAAAGTGAGACTTAGTGGCTCAAAAAAGTGTCCCAATGTTGAGCCATTTTGGAAAGATTGGGATATTGTAAGAGACCAAGAATGAATTAGGTAATGTGCTTGTAAGATGGATGTGTGTACTTGCTCTTAGCCTTCCAACACTACTTTTGTCATATGATTTGGTTGCCATGGGAGTGAGATACAACCATTTCAAAATGACATGTCATTGGGACACTTATTTGACCCTATATTTGATTATCATTATGTTATATATAACACAGGTATTTGATAGCTATTGATGGTTGCTATGTTACCAAGCTGTGTAATTATGTAATTGACATAATCCCAAGCAATATAAATACCTAGTGTCCCACTTCAATTGGCCTTACCATACCATAAAGCCCATTTCTGCCTCTGTTAAAGCTAATATCCTTGTTCTCTCTAAATATGGTCTCTCTACTAGACAGATTACATCCCAAACTGGCCTAGGGAAGTCCACTGTGGCCAGAGTCATCAAGGAGATTCTTCTAGAAAAGGAGAATATCAAGTTAGGACATCCTTCCAAGCTTTCTTCTCATGACAAGAGAAGAATTATTACTAGCATTACCACTGGAAAGGCTGACAATGCTGTCCAAGCCACTCATTTGATCAATTCTTCCCTCTCCACTCCCATCTCTACTCAAACTATTTGCAATGTTCTCAAGGCTGCATTATTAAAGGCTATGGTCAAGAAAAAAAAGCCTCTTTTGTCTATCAAGCACAGAAAGAGAAGACTAGACTTTGCTCTCAAGTATAAGAACTGGACTGTGGAGGACTGGACCAGAGTTATATGGTCAGATGAGACAAAAATCAACAGGATTGGATCAGATAGAAGGATGTATATCTGAAAAAAGGAAGGTGATCCTTTATAGGACAAAGAGATTCAGAGAACAATGAAGTTTGAAGGAGGTTCCTTGATGGTTTAGGGATGCATGGGCTAGAATGGAGTGGGAATACTTGCAGAGGTGGAGGGGAGAATGGATGCTGAGCAGTATGTATCCATTCTAGAGAACAATCTACTTCCTAGCATGGAGAATTCTGGGATTCCTGAGGAAAGCATTATCTTTCAACAAGATAATGACCCTAAACACTCCTCCAAAAGGGCTCAAAATTGGTTCAAAACTCAAGGGATTAGACTTCTTGACTGGCCAGCACAGTCACCAGACCTCAGTCCCATTGAGCATCTTTGGCAACATCTCAAAAAAAGACTCAATACCTATGAAAGGCCAGCACTAGGAGTGTGGGAACTTTGGGAGAGAATTAAGGTTAAGTGAGGGAAGATAGAGGTTGAGGAGTGTCAAAAGCTAATTGAAAGTATGCCTAAAAGACTTGAGGCAGTGATACAAGCAAAAGGAGGACATACAAAGTACTAAAATCCATACTATAATATAGGATCAAATAAGTGTCCCAATGACATGTCATTTTGAAATGGTTGTATCTCACTCCTATGGCAACCAAATCATATGACAAAAGTAGTGTTGGAAGGCTAAGAGCAAGTACACACATCCATCCTGCAAGCACATTACCTAATTCATTCTTGGTCTCTTACAATATCCCAATCTTTCCAAAATGGCTCAACATTGGGACACTTTTTTGAGCCACTATATCTGATAATTGTCCTTCAAAAAGAATTATCACCTTCTTGGGTTTCTTCTTTGTCTGCTCTTTCATCTACTTCATTAGAAGCATTATCTTGATGGTAGATGTAATTTCCACTAGTAATTCTTATCTCTTAGATGATTCTGCTCCTCCTTAAGAGACATTAGAGAGAAAAGGAGGAGCTATGATGAAAGGGGGCAGAGGAGCTCATATTCATACCTGTATCCTCTTCTGGTTGCGGAGTGCCCATAATGTCTATCTTCAGAGTTTCCTATTGATTAGGGTTTACATGTTCCATATCAATTATATATTCAAAGAGGTTATCCTGTAAAGCAGGATCAGCCTCCATGGTCTCATCTACTTCATAGATGGTTAGATCAGGTTTTGTTGTGGTCTGCAACTATGATCTCCATAAGGAATACGGATACGAGAAGATGGCAAACATTGGTGTCAACATCGATGAAGATGATGAGTATAAGATTGAAGATCAGTATGGTGATAGAAACAATATGATATAACATGTAGTGGCCCCTTTGAACAGAGGGCTGGGCTGGTGAAGAAGAGGAGAGTGGTATCACTGAGTTGCAGACACTGCAGACAGTGGGTGGAACAAAGTGAATAGGACTAAAGTACAAGGGAATTACAGGAGAGGTTTATATAGTAAGACTGAGTACTTTAGGGCAAGTGTCTGAGTCTGAATTAGGTTTAGGGCAGGCGAAGATAAGAGATAGAACATTCTGGAAGGAAAGAAGAAGATGGAAATAAATGTAGGAGAAAGATAAGGGACATGAGGCATGACATCATCAATGATGTCATGAGTCTAGCCTCAGGTCACATGAAGGTTCCCACGGTCACATGCACTTGGTCACATGACTTTGGAAAGAGAAAGTAACTAAGGTGAAACGGTGCTCAGTGATGCATGCATATAAGTGAAGATAAAAGTAAAATAAGGGCATATGTGTGCCCAAACTATAACACTACCCCCCATTCATCAGATTCAAGGTCCAACCGCGAGTCTGCAAATTCGGTATAGGAGGGTCTGAATAGAGAGAAAAGGGAGAGAAATTGCATGTCAGAAATGCCCTATATAGGACATGGAGTGGAGGGATGTGAATGATGAAAGTCATTGATAGCATCTTGTGCGTGTTTTAGATTAGCCATGGGTTCCCAGGTGCGATCCACCTCATCCCATCCTTTCCAATGGATGAGGTACTGTAGTTTTCCTCGTGAAAGTCTGCTGGTGGCGATGAAGTCAACCTCATATTCTTCATGACAGTCTTCTGTGACCGTGATGGCATCCGGTTTAAATATAGGCTGGCCAGCCAGCAGGGCTTTATAAGGCTTTACACAAGAGACATTAACCATAGGATGGATGGAGACAGAGGAAGGAAGGTGGAGGGTGATGGCGTTAGGAAGAACAGTGGTGATATGGTATGGACCAATGAATTTTTGAGTTAATTTATGAGCAGGATATGGAAGAGTGAGGTGGTTGGTAGACAATCAGACCAGATCACCGATGGCATACTGGGAAGCGAGTGAACATTTAGACTCTTGGTTTTGAACCATCCAGTCTCTGGATTTAGTGAGTGTGGTAGCAATTTCATTGTGCGATTTTGCCATAGAGGAAGTGAGTGAACCCCCAGGGGTGATAGAAGAAGAGGGTTCAACCCCCAAGCATGGTTGATAATTACAGGTTACTTGGAAAGAGGTAGTGCTAGTGGCAGTAGTGAGGGAAGAATTATGCACGAATTGCACCATTTTAAGCCAATCGCTCCAAGAGTCTTGTCATTTTGCGATGTATGCTCTAAGGTATGCCAATATCTCATGATTAATTCATTCTGTTTGTCTGTCCATCTGCAGATGGTATGCTGTCGACAGTTTCTGTTGGATCCCTAGAACTTTGCAGAGTTCTCTGGTGAATTCTGACATGAATTGCAGTCCCCTGTCTGAGACTATAGTGTTAGGAAGTCCATGAATGCACCATATGTGATCCCTAAATAAAAGTGCCAGATCGGCCAAAGAAGTAGTTTTAGTACATGGAAATAGAATGATTTCTTTTGAAAAATGATCAACTATGACACCAATAGTATCATACCCTTTGGAGGTTGGGAAACCTGTAATGAAATTGATAGATATGTCCATCCAAGGATGTGAAGAAATAGGAAGGGGTAACAATTTTCCTGCTGGTGGCTTTGATGAACCCTTCGTGAGGGAGCACACCTGGCAGTGTTCAACATATAAAGCAATGTCTTTGGCTGTGCTAGGCCACCAGTAGAATTCTTTAATGGCACTAATGGTATGGTCACAACCGGGGTGGCCTGCCATAGGTGAATCGTGAAAAAGGGAAATAAGTTCATTATGAAGGGAAGATGGCACAAAAACTGTGCCATTTGAAGATCTGAAGAGTTTGTCCTGAGTGTAATACTCATATTCGTTAATGGCATCAACACCTAATTGTTCTGATTCCATAGTTAGTTTCATTTCAAAATTAGGGGTTAATAAAGTGGAGGTTATTGCCTTGACTCCTGTGGAGCCGAAACCTTTGTTGTCTTGTTCTGACTCTTCCAGAGTCTTTTCTTTGGTAAGTATTGGATTTTCTATTTTTTCAATAATTAGCTGTGTGATGCAGTCATGTTTAGAAATATAAAATGGTGTATCGGCATGGTTGAACAGGATAACCCTGATTTCTCCCCTATAATTGGTGTCAATGACTCCAGCCATGATGTTGATTTTATGTTTGAAGGCAAGGCCTGAACAGGGGACAATCCTGCTGTAGGTACCAAGGGGTAATTGGATTTTGATATAGGTGAGGATGAGTAGTTGATCGTGGGCGGGGATGTTGAAATCGTTGGTAGAATACAGGTCAAAACCTGCTGCTGCAGAGGATCCCTTGGTAGGTAAATGAGTGTCAGAAGAGGTAAGCAACATGGGGATAGATAAGTTAGAAGAGCATAAAACAGCGGATGGAAAGACTGTAATATTTTCGTTTAAATTGTCAACAGCATCACCATGGTCTGGGTGACAAGAAAGCACATTGGCACATCCATTCGTGTTGCTGGGCTTGTAGATAAGGGTATAGTTAAATTCTTGCAGTAACTCATGCCAGTGAGCCTGTCGTCCTGAAAGTGTTTGTGGTTTTTTCCAATATTTGAGATTTTTGTGATATGTCCAAATCTCAAAGTCAGTTTTTCCTATAAGATAGTGTCTCCACTCTTCAAGAGTGCGAATGATAGCTAATAACTCCTTGTCATAGACAGGGTAGTTAAATTCAGTCAAAGAAAAAGAATGAGAAAGAAAAGTGCAAGGGCACCATAAATTATCCTCCCCTTGAACTGATAACACTGCTCTGGTAGCGATATCACTTGCGTCAGTTTCCAGCCACATAGGTCAGAAGGAATCCAGGTATGCCAGCAAGGGCACTGTTGTAAATTGTTTTTTGAGCATATCAAATGCATTTTGTTGTGCCACCCCCCAGGTGTAAGGTATGTTTTTCTTTGTGAGATCATTAAGAGGGCAAGTGATTTGTCCAAATCCCTGAATAAATCGTTGGTAATAGTTACACAAGCCCAAGAAGGATTGGAGTTGTTTGAGCTTTGTGGGCACTGGCCATTCCAGAATAGTATTGACTTTTTTGGTTTGCATGGTGATCCCATCTTTTGAGACATGCATCCCTAAAAAGTCAACATTGTCTGCATTAAAAATACATTTTTCGGGTTTAGCATATAGGTCGTTCTCATGTAGGTGTTGGAGAACTTCTTTGACAATCTCCATATGCTCTTCATCAGTTTTCTTGTGAGTGAAGATGCACATGTTGTCAAGATAAATGATAATGACAGTGTACATGTTGTTGAAGATGTCGTTCATCATCTGTTGGAATGTAGGAGGTGAGTTTGTCATACCAAAATATATTACGACGGGTTCATAAGTGCCTAAAGGAGTGACAAAGGCCACCTTCCACTTGTCACCTTCTTTGATGTGGACATTGTTATATCCCCATCTCAGGTCTAGACAAGTGAATTTATCGGCACCTTTTAATTGATCTATGAGGGATGAAATGAGTGGAAGTGGGTAAGAGTTTTTTACTGTTCCCTTGTTTAAATATCGGTAGTCCATAACCAGTCGTTTTTCACCGGTTTTCTTGGGTATAAAGAAGACAGGAGCCATTTGCGGTGATTTTGATGGCCATATGTAGCCTTTTTCTTGTTTGGATTTGATGAAGTTCTGGACTTCATATATTTCAGTATCAGAGAGTGGGATGACCCGACCTTTTTTGGGTATAAAGTTGGGTTTGAGGTCAATGATGTGGTCCCAAGCTTTATGGACTGGCATCCGTTTGGACTCCTCTTTGCTAAATACATCCAGGAACTTGTGGTATCATTTTGGTACCTTTTCAGCAAGACCTTCTTCTATGGATCTAACCGGGACCCAATGTTTGGTTTGGTCTGCTTTGCAATGTTTGGTACACCTATTAAACGTTACCATTTTTGCCACCCAATTGATGAGTGGGTTGTGTTGGTAAAACCACTTGTATCCTAAAATAACTTTATGAGATTCTAAGATTGCAACTAGTGCATCCACTCCTTCTGAGTGTCCATTATAAGAAAGAATTATAGAAACATATTCATGGATCATGCCATGTTTTGAAGAAGATCTGTTGGTGTTGGTGACATTCATGGGGTTTGAGAGAGGGTAAGTTGTGATGCCCATTTCTGTTACCTAGTGTTTATCGACAAAAGTTTGTACTGCTCTGGAGTCTAGGAGCAAGGACATGGTTTGAAAGGTTCATTCACCTTTTTAATCCTGAAAATAAATGTCAGTGTTGATATCAAATTCACCTCCTTGAGAGGTGTTAGGTTCTTGGTGTGAAAAAGAGGATTGGGGAGATTTGTAAGAGGAAATGCATGAAGATCATTCATTCAATAGGGAATTAAGCACACTATTTTGATCCAGTGCCACACTCAATTGAGATGCCCTTTTGGATGTGAGTCCATATGGATATGTACTGTCCAAAGAAGCTACGTCATCTGCTTCAATGTCCATCTCCCCTTCAATACTAAGACAAGAAAAATGGTTTGGAGACAAAAGAGAAAAAGAAATCTTAGAAATAAATTTGTCCGTGGCTGAGTAGATACCCCCCAGATCTACTTGGTGTTCTCTTTTCCCTTGAGTCCTTCAGCTGCTAAGTGCTATGCTCTAGTCATAAACAGATCGAAATAATATGCTTGAGCCTCCTTGTTCTGCCAGTCAGGAACCAAGGAGGAGGAGGAGTCGGCCATGACTGAGACAATGGCCATTGTGGGTGTGAGCAGGATCTCGCAGTTCTGTTATTGTGGAGTGTAGAAGGTTTTCCCCATCATGGGGTTGAAAGCAGGATGCGTCCTTGGTTTTCTTGGTTCCTTGCAGTTCTGAGAAATGTGTTCCCTTTTTCTGCAATTGTCCATGCAAGGTGGTCCTTGAATGGTGCAAACATCCTGCATGGGAGCCCCTTGACTGGGTTGAGTTCCGACCACAGTAAATTGTGGTTCCGATCAGAATTGATTTCTGGGAACAAAGCCGGACTTGCTTTGTTCCAAGCAGATTCAGTGGAACATTTTGCTGATCTCGATGGAGGTGTCTTCCCATAACTCAAGATCTTCCTTGATGGGAGGTCGATGTAGACAGACTTGTAGATATATATTATAGTCGATGCTCTCCTTATAGAGCTAGAGTGCGATGCCAGGCTCCATCTCCGCATCAATCTGTAGAAGATTAAACTGCTGCATATAGACCTCAATAGGGAGGGCTCCTTGTCACAGCGTGATTAACTTCTTATATGCCTCTATCTTGAGCACATCAATTCGAAAGTGTTTTTCAATGTGCTCTTTCAACACCTTCCATGTCAGCCACAGTCCCTTGATGGGGTATTGCTCGATTGTTACTCGAGCGAAATCTGCAGCCCTCCCATTCATTCATAGGAGTATGGCAACTGTCCTTTGATGGTTGTTGAGGTTGGGTTGACAGTCAACCCAAGCACCTATCTTTGTCCACCATATGCGGAACTTGTTTCAATCACTGTCCCAGATGCCAGGATTAGCAAAGATCTTGTATGTGTTTGAAGAAGGAGGGGGAGCAGCAGAGAGTTGTGCTTGGTGTTGAATTAGGTCTTGCATGGCCACCACCATCAAGGCCATTTGTTTTAATAGGTCATCCTAAAGCTGATTCCCAGACATCCTTACTGTCCATTATCTTCCAAACAAACTCTGGGGATCTATTGATATTGAGTGGGTTTGACCAATTGCGATTGGGGTCGGAGTACTTGGTGGTCTTCGGGGAATTTGTCAATGGGACGAATGTATTTGGGGTGTTAGACTTTCTTTGTTCGAGGTACTTTCTTTTGATGAAGATAAAGCCCGTTTGTACCTTCTGGTTCAGGGGTATGGTTGTTGGGATCAATGGAGGGAGCAGGCAACAGTTCTCATGGAGGAGTTGGGGTGTGGTTTTGGACATTAAGGCAGTAGAATGCTAATGCGGCGGCTTCTCATTGAACTTCAATATGTTCAAGCCACTTAGTTCATGTCATATAAAAGAGGAAGGGTGAATGCAGCGAGGTCCAGCTTCTGACAGTCCTATTCAAGTGTTGCAGTCTGCAACTACGATCTCCATGAGGAATATGGATACGAGAAGATGGCAAATGTTGGTGTCGACATCGATGAAGATGATGAGTATAAGATTGAAGATCGGTATGGTGATGGAAATGATATGATATAACATGCAGTGGCCCCTTTGAACAGAGGGCTGGGCTGGTGAAGAAGAGGAGAGTGGTATCACTGAGTTGCAGACACTGCAGGCAGTGGGTGGAACAAAGTGAATAGGACTAAAGTATGAGGGAATTATAGGAGAGGTTTATATAGTAAGACTGAGTACTTTAGGGCAAGTGTCTGAGTCTGAATTAGGTTTAGGGCAGACGAAGATAAGAGATAGAACATTCTGGAAGGAAAGAAGAAGATGGAAATAAATGTGGGAGAAAGATAAGGGACATGAGGCATGACATCATCAATGATGTCATGAGTCTAGCCTCAGGTCACGTGAAGGTTCCCATGGTCACATGCACTTGGTCACATGACTTTGGAAAGAGAAAGTGACTAAGGTGAAATAGTGCTTAGTGATGCATGCATATAAGTGAAGATAAAAGTAAAATAAGGGCATATGCGTGCCCAAACTATAACAGGTTTGAACATGATAACTTTATGAATAAAACCTTATCCTTCTACTTGATTGGTCTAAGGGGCCTTTTCTTTTCCTTTCATCTTTTTGGTGATTCTTCTTTCAAAGGCTTGTTGTTTCTGACTTTTGGATCCAATATATAGACCCTATCTCTTCTGGTAGGGCTTATTAGGCCCAGAACCAGAAGGTGTGTTCAGTGGGCCATAGAATTAACCCTAAGACTTCTTCTAAGTATTAGTATAAGAAGATCCTTACCAAATCACATTAGTGCAATAGATAGAATGACTATGAACCTTGTTGATCTCTGTATGTTCAATATGGGCATACAGAGGATAACATGTCTTGTGTAAGTCAATCTTGAAAGGATCTTTCTAGAAATGTTATCAATGATAAAGTTTGCTTACTCAGTAGTTTGAGCAATAGTGAAGCAACAGGAAAAGAAATCATCTGGAAGATGAGTGAGAAGGAACATGGCTTAGAATGATCCCAGAAAGGTTAATCTGGCCACTTGCATTTGATTGAATAGTAATGTGACTTTATTGATATCAGCACTGATATTCTTTGGATTTATGTGTGTTGACAGTGCTTGATGGAAAAGGTGGAACTGGCCAGAGAGGCCATGAGATGCAAATAAAGTGCTCATCCTGTCCTAAAGGGTTTTGGAAATGGATGGTTTGAGAGCCTGATTAGAGTACTCATAGGAGATATTTGTAATAAGGGCATCAGAAATGGATGTGGCAATTATACCACAAACCTTTTTTTCAATCACCATCCCATTTGGCTTGATTAGTGGCAGCAGTACTAGCATAAGTAATGGTGCCCTCTACAATTCCCCAAATGGAGAGGGAATGCAGGATGAATTGGATTTGAACAGACCAGATAGGGTAATTGAGAGGACCAGTAAGGATAGGAATGCAATTGAGAATAGTGTTTTCAACTTTGAAGTCAGGGGAAATTGTGACAGCAGTCATTGTTCTTTAGAGGAATAGTAAGATATCTGGAAAACCTTTATTAATAATCAGATCTTGATAAAGATAATCAAGAAGGATAAAGGGTAATGGTGAAAGCAAACTGCTGGTTCCACTTGCAAATGTTGCTCCTATAGCTCCAGTTGTTCTAATGCTTCTAGATATTCCAGTAATTCCAGTGATTCTAGTTTCAGATGTTCTAGATTTCTAGTTGTTCCAAGAGATCCAGAGATTTCTCCACTTGGTTTTTGACCAGTGATGCATGTAAGTCTCTTTGTAAGAAGGTGAGGGGAAATTGGAAATAGCTTCAAAACAATTGAAGTATAATGAAGGGAAGTAATGTGGATTAGCTATTTTAATATCTGTCATTAATCCTTTTTCAAGGATAAGGTCTCTTTCTTGACAATTGGTGTATGGTAGAAGCACAATCTCTGGATTGTCAGTCTAGGCATTAAAGTTGAGGAAGGTGCTAAATAAAGGATTGTTCCCATTTTCTATGTTGTACATTTGAGTAGAGGCAATAGAAACTGGCCAAAAGGGAGGAACAGGAGAATCTAAATATCTACCACTTGTAAGGAAGGTAGTGAAGCTTTCATTTTTACTCATCTTCTTCTACAGCTGCTTGTTTTCTTGGTCAGTAAGTTTTGGCCAGAACTACATAGATGACATTCTCTTAATCAGTACCTACAGTGGCTTTGATTAGTTTCTACAGTGACCTCAAAAACTGTTCCAATGTTTGGTAGTTTTGTGTTGTACATAGAATAGCACTTCAGGGCGTGGAAATGACACTTAGCATTGGCAGGTGTGTGTGAGGTGCTGGCCCGTAGCCACCTGATTACCTAAGAATCACATGATTCGGTTCAGAGGGTGAGAAGATATATCCATTTTAATATCATAACATCATTGGAACAGTTTTCATTGGAACAGTTTTTGAGGTCACTGTAGTTGCATTGCCATAATGGCCAGCAGTATTAAGAAAGATTGCTAGCTAGATCTGAACAGGAAGCTGTGGATTGTTGGAATTATTGTAGAAAATAGAATGATTCTGAATGAATTCAACAATCTTGACAAAGCCATCAAATTGTTGTGGGTAGTAACTAGTTGGACAAAGAATACAGATATGAGGAGTTGGCAGTTGATGAGGTTGGCATCAACAAGGACAATGAGGACAAGGTTGAATACAATGACAGTAACAGAGATGATTCTATATATCAAGTGGCCCCTTTGCAGAGGGCTAGGCTGGTAAGAGGAGAGAGGAGTGGTACTCAGTTGCTGTAGGCACTATGAGGTGATGGGTAGAACAAATGAATAGGACTAGAGTATGAGGGAATACAGGATGGGGTTTATATAGTGTAGAGTGAGTACTCTAGGGCAGGGCAGCTGAGTCCTAAATAGTTTAGGGCAAGCTAGAAACATGGAACATCATGGAATGTTTGAGAAGAAAGAAGACAGAAATAAATGTAAGAGAAAGATAAGAACCATGAGGTATGTCATCATAGATAATGTCATAAGTCTAGCTTCAGGTCATGTGCCAGTTCCTGCAGTCATGTGCAGTTGGTCATGTGACTTTGGAAAAGAGAAAGTGCTAAGATAAACATTGCTAAGTGATGCAAGCATATGAGCAAAGGATTAAATCAATAAATAAGGGTGTACAGAGACCCAAGCTATAATACAAATGAGACTCTCAGCTTGCACTGAAAAAGCCTAGGATTGTTCAATTGCCATTCATCAAGAAGTCAGAGCTATGGAATCTGGGTAGAGCAAGAATGGGCCTGAAGAACATGTGTCTTTCTAACTTCATCTTCTTGTGCTGTGATAGCATCATAGAAGCTTCTAAGAAGAGCTTGTATAGGGATGTCATCACTGAAGCCAGATGAGTGTGTAGCAGCAGAGCCACTAGTGTTGTCATAACTGCTATTAGAGTCAGAATGTAATGTGTTAGAGTAGGTGTCAGATATATGAGTTGAGTTGAGTTCCTAACTCTTTCCAGACTCTGGAAAGAGTATTAAGCAACTTCTGACACTCAGAGATGTGGGACATTTGGTCAGGTTACCAGACTATCTAGCTGATCCCTAATATTAAGCTAGTTATTTATAATTTGTTGCTGGACCCAGGGTTACTAGGTTCTATTTATAGTACTAGTGCTAATTAGTGGGCCATAGTTTGACCCAGCCTATTATGTGATGTGATTACACATGATACCAGTGTAGTTAACAACATTTACATATGATGTCAGTATTTGATTGGAGCTCAAAAGTACCATACACATGTGGCTATGTTGCAACCACTTTGGAACTTAAATATGTGACACATTTGTTCACACATACATCATTTCTGTTACAGTACACAGCTCATACTCACTATCTCTATCAGTTCTCTGGACTAACATTTACTTTATCATTTTACCTTAGCAGACTACGGGCACACGCTAGACTCTGCCCTTGTCCTTACCCTACTCTATGATTAAATCTTCCCACAGTTATCTCTGTTGATCAGAGATAGATCCCATCTACAATTAGGTTCAGCTTACACCTTTGCTTCCATTCTTTCATCTACATATGTAAGCCTCATACTGTTAATCTCTGCTACTTCTTAGCTGTACCTTCTACCTCACCGTTACCTCATGTACAGACTACCCTTTACCCTAGTCATATGTCATACATAGTCACTATCACTACTTAGTTTGCTATATAAGCCTAGGGATTGCAGAGGAGAATCCTTATCCTTTCATCATGATCCTTAGGGGATCATCATTCCTTTTCATAGGCCTAAGCCAGCCTACATATAATGGCTCCCGACTCTTGTTCATCATTGGATCACCCCATTGCTGAGTCCCTTGGGCATTGACACTGCCCTCATATGAATACCTCATTACAACCTCAGTACAGGCATCGGGCTGCTCTAGATGAGTAGTTGCCCATGTTCCAGTCATCACCTTCATACCTTGTTGATGCCTATAACAACTTCAGCCGCAACCTAAAGTTCACTCAAGTACACTTGGTAGACTTCTTGAACTTTGAGATCCCCTATTGAAGCTGCACCCTGAGAGACCTGTACCACAAATGACAAGGTTGAAAGTGTTGAGGACAAAGTGAGTCAGTTGCAAAGCAGAATGACTTACCAAACTGAAGTGACAAATGAAGCTTTGCAGATATGACAAGTGATGATAAACATCATCTGATCATACCTATAGAGCCATCTAACACAGCTAAGAGCATGAGGATGGACCAGGTGATGAGCCAGATTGAAATAAATGACTTGAGGAAGATAGTAGCAGAGGACTTGGGTGAGAATGATGATAACATTGAAATATGTCAACCTACAAAGCCCAGTCAACCCCAAAACATAGCAGAAGAAGCTATAATCATATCTTATGTAGTAGAGGAAGCACAGAGCTAGTTGGCAAAGTCTCCACATAATGCAGAGGAATGTGCATAGATATGTAGCAGGTTGGCAAAGCCTCCATATCATGCAGAGAAACATGCACAGGCATGAAGCCTAGTGCACAAATCTGGTGACATTAAGGTTAAGCCTGAAGATAAGACCATTGATGACTGAAATGATGGTGTCATATACAGAGATGCAGATGCACCAGGAGATGGAGAGATTGGTGGACACCCCCATGACAAAGATGTTGAGGGGGTGTGTTGTTGAATTGGTTGGTGTGAGTCAATCAAGGGAGAGAGGGAAAATACAGTGACATAAATGTAATTAACTATGACTGATGAGAAACTTAATTAGCATACCTCACCTAATAGCAACAATGTACCTGACAGGCCACCAATGCTACCAATACTGCCACGTCTATCTGATGAAAGTCCCATATGGCAGCATACACCCCCAAGTACAAAGCTTGAGAGGGAGTGATGGTGAATAGCTATGAATTAAAGTGATGGACCTACCATACCCAAAATGGCAACAATGGGACTGTCCACCCATGTTGAGGATAACATGAAATGGACAAAGCACCTGCACAACACATCAAAATGTCAGTACAGATGGTTGAAGCAAAAAGGTTATGGATACTCACCTAGTAAGGAGACTCAAGTTGAGCAGAGCAAGCTGGACAGTGAAGTGCACATGCCAGATGACTTACCTAGTGCTCAAGAACATCCCACATGCAGTAGAGACAAGCACATTGATAGAATGAATGCACTACATTGAAGTACTGACCTAGAAGGCCAAAGAGGTGATTTGGTGAGGTCAACCAACCAGATTGAAATGGACTGTGATGAGGACATACCAGAGGGTCCTTATAGTGCCCCAGGATGTGTACAATGCAGTTGTGATGGCAACAACAAAGTCCCAGATATGAAATGTCCAAATACAGACCTAGAGGATGATCTGTGTTATGGACTGCAACTGCTGGCTGGACGAGGAACACAGATACAAGGAGTCGGCGACTGTCAGTGTTGATGTTGATGAGGACGACTAGGACAAGGTTGAAGATGATGACGGTGATGGAGATGATACAATAAAGCATAAAGTGGCCCCTTTGCAGAGGGATAGGCTGGTAAGGAAGAGTGGAGTGGTATCACTGAGTTGCAGGCACCTTGGAGGGTGGGTGGAATGAAGTGAATAGGACTGAAGTATGAGGGAATTACAGGAAGGGTTTATATAGTAATGACCGAGTACTTTAGGGCAAGTATCTGAGTCTGAATTAGGTTATGGGCAGGCGAAGATAAGGAGACAGAATGTTCTGGAACAAAAGAAGCAAGCAGAGATGAACATGGAAAAGAGATAAGGAACATGAGGCATGTCATCACCGATGATGTCATGAGTCTAGCCTCAAATCAGGTGAACATTCCCATGGTCACATGCACCTAGTCATGTGACCTTGAAAGGAGAAAATCGACTAAGGTAAATGGTGCTCAGTGATGCTAGGCATATGAGCGAAGAGTATGAAATAAAATAAGGGCGTACACAAGCCTGAACTATAACAATCTGGAGGAGATAGTTGAAGTGGAAAATGGTGAGGATGCTGGATCATTTGTAAATGATGCAGGGGACTTACATAAGATCCACAAAGGNTCACAGCAGTTTGGATATGCACAGCAACAATCTGAGGGTGCAAACTCACAATACAGGACCAGAAAACCAGTTAGGGGTATAGAGCAAAACTAAACCATCTAGGGCAAACAGTGGTGTGCAAATAATGCTGATGGAGTCCAGATGGATGGGGGAGTATGCTGGATGGATGCCAGAATGAGCAGTGCAAATCCCAACTTGAAATAAGTCAAAATAAGACTACCAGCTAGTAACTGGATAGGTCAGCATGGGTGAAGAGATAACCCAAACAGCAATGTACCTGTGGCACCCACAGCACCCCAATAACTATCCTACATACCCCACAGACCATCTAATCCACTGCACCAACAAGAACAACCAAAATCACTATCTATAGATGTTAGTCATGCCAAAGATGACTTATTAGGGTGTACAGCCATGCCAAGGCCAATCAGATGGCTCCAAGTGGTCAGATACACCATATATGGTCCACAGAGGCTGCAATACCAATCCCAGGCCATAGGATGCAAGTACAATGACACCAGAGGTAATCAAAGCCAATAAGGAGCATTAAGTGTATTAGCCAAGTTGCAACTTACTGAATTGGGCAATTAGCATAGATGCACACCAACAGACTCAAATGAATACTGTGAAATATGCACAAATGATGCTACATAGACATGAAGCATTCATACATAGATAACTCTATAGAGGCACTTATTTCTTTTATATTAGTACTACTAAACTACCCCACTACCATTCAAGAGGGAGTGTTGGAGATAATTGGTTATCAACCAGTTAGTGGTGTATAGCCACATCTTACATAATCAGGTAGTATTTCTGCTTCATAGTTTTTATCTACTACTCTAATGAACTTACTAGAGTATTCAGCACAGGTAAGGCAGGATAGGTGGTGGAAACAGATTTTATCGTATCCTTTCATTATATGATTCTTACCTTCAAATCCTGTTTCTATTTAAGGGACACATACCAAATTGTGTGACTTGGATGTTATGGTGTCATTTGAGCCATATGATATTTCCATGTGATATGATATGGCCAATAGTCCTTGGCACAATCAGAGCTGTCTAAGTTTCATTTCTAGCTCAAAAATGACTTAGCACCTCCAAAACATTCAGAGTTGCTCTGATGGTCATAATAGTGAAATAATAGCCACTCTGAATACCATTATTATCTGCAAAAGCTCACTAGTTGGATAATACTATTTGAATATTCAGACCACTATCCTAAAACAGCATATCACTGATACATGTTCCTATGGGTCAAATTACCTACCAGATGGAATTGTAAGACCTCATCTATATCACTCTATAATGGCCTCATGTATGTAGTTAGTAACTTTTATGTTGAACTGCAGATGTAGCAGAAAGAAGTTAATGGCAGCCAGGTCACAGTGTGAGGGTTGTTTTACTTGTTCAATTATATCACAGAAAGCTAGGGGATAGAAGTGGAGTTGCCATGGTTGTGCCTTCTCAAACTACCTACTAGTAACATTGGGTTCAGGACCAGGGGGAGATTCAATATTGTGCATTGCTAGTAATTTAAATGATGATGAAATTAGAGTGCTCAATTTGTCAGTGTCATTAGTAGATGAGCCATAGTTACTGGCACTATGATGTATACATTGGGCACACTGTTCATTATATATTGCCAAGAGGTTAGTGCTACTTGGAAGACAAGGAGCCTGGTTGCATTAGTGGTATTGAGCAACATCTTCAACTCCTAAACAATATTGTCAGTACTGTACACCTGTTGTTTATGAATATACTCTGATGGGATATTAGGCCAGAAGTCTGCCCAGGTTGAAAATTCTGATTTACTCCAACATTGGATTGATCAATTTTGTGGGAGATAGTGGCTAAAACTTGTCAATGTCAGATATACATACCTGAAAGAGACAAGACATACCTATAATAGCAGACTGGTCATTGTTCTACTGCTTGGGACTACCTATATGTCAGATAAACACTATTTAGTATCTGCTATACTAAGTTAGTGTTAATATGCACTATGAGAAAGAGCCATCTTTGTAGCATGTTCATCTTCACTTGGGAATGCCTTGTCAATCATAAAATAATTGTCTTTATTAGGGCCTAGATCTTCCTTGACAAGTATGGTATAAGCTTTCATCATGAATGAAGAGTTATGAGTAATAGAGTGGGCTTAATGTAGCTGAATTTGCATATTCAGAGTTGAAGGTGAATTGAAGTCTTGATTTGCTAGTGTACAATCATCTTGAGGGCCATAAGTGGATAGAATTCTTTGTAATGGGTTTAGCTTAAAAAGTATCTCTTGATCAGATATTGGGGACTGCATAGATCATCATGCAGAAACATTGTGACTATGATCATCATTGTTATAGGCATTAGTGAGGAACAAGGATGATGACAAGAACATGGACAATGTTATGCTTCGTCCTTGGTGGGACTGGCATAGACTTTGGGGCACTATGTAATTGAATCAAGTATGACAAGGAACAGGGATACTCATGTCAACATTGTCAATGAGCAGTGGTCTGGTTGACGAAGGTCAGGGGCAGATAGTGAGGATGAGGAAGGTCAAGAACATCTACTCAAGGTAGGACAAGGACCATTATGGGGATCACACAAGGTGAGGCCACAGACCAGATAAATTACCAAAAAGAAGAAGGTAGAAACAAGCTAAAGTACATGGTTGGGGGTTATGCCCCTTATATACTACAGGTGACTGATTTAGAACAGGTTAGCTGAGTATGAATGTGAAATGAGTCATGTCAAGTGAGAAAGGCCATTTGCTGGAGAAGATTGACATGTGAAACAAAGTGGTAAGCAAAAATGAGTCATTGGCCGAAGATGACGAATACACTATAAGCATGAATGAGTAAGCAGTCCTGATGACAAGGAGGAAATGACAAAGGGGAACATTATGGCAGTGCATGTAGCAGAAAGGTGCTTTTCTATGAGGAAGACCATAAAGGAGCAGGGTTAGGCCTGCAAGTGAGTGGGAAACAAGTGAAAAGAAAGGAAATCATAACAGACAACTTATCAAGAGCTGTCTGATGCCTATAACATAATGAAAGGATCACCCCCAGCCACTGCACAGCAACATTACCACTTAGCACCCTAGTTACCCTTCTTTTTTGCTGATACTTACTGTGTTGTCATCATCACCTTCAACTAGCAACAGTCAATAGTCTACCCTTGTGTTAGTTGCTTGCCTAGATGTTCCCTGCACAAAATCTTACCTAATTGCACTGATTCCCTTTGCTGAGGCTCCTTCCTCATCTTTGCCCAGTGTGCAACATACTGCTACCATGTAGTTTCTTGTCACCATGGACAGGGCTGGTTCCTATAATGTCCATCCTATTGGGCCAATGTACTGTGCCCTTCCCATCACTCCCACCCAGTTGCTGATGTCTTCAGCCACCCATCCAGACATTTATTGATCATCATTCAGTACTACATCATAGCATGCACCATAAGTTTTATTTTACAGAAAATAGCTCAACAATATTACTCAATGACTCTACCTACTATCTATCAGGTCAATGTTATCATGCCCTTGTACCAACACCTTCCATGACTTCATTGCCACACCCTGACAGCATACCGAGCCACACAATAACCACACCACCACAGACTTTTTCTCACTTATCACACAAGTTTTTTACCATCCAACCAACCATGCNNGAGTGCTTCACATCTTTCCACCTCTTCAGGCATGCTTATGACCATTCCCCACCCTCTTTTCTTTTCTACCAACTCTCATCATCCTTCCAACACTTGAATCCATCACTCACTCAGTTCTTTTGCCACTCTGGAGACCAGAGCAAGTATATGACCAATGATATGAGAGAAGATCCTACCAGAAATGATAGTATGGAGGTAAAGGATCTAGAGAGTATCTGCAGATATAGTGGAGAATACAAGCAATCTCAAGGAATTTTAAAACTTTTCCTTTCTCATCTTTTTTATCATTTTCCACTAATGATTTGATGATACCACAGACAATAGTCATCAAATCAGGGGGATAGTGTTATAGGACATGGCTTGTCCTATGCTTTCTCTATCAGTTCTCCAGACTAACATTTACTTTATTGTTTACCTTAGCAACTATGGTAACATGCTTGACCCTTACTATTAGTCTTACCCTTATCCTGATTAGATCTTCCCATGGTAATTGCCATTGATCTGAGATTAGATCCCATCTGGATCTCTGCCACAATCTGATCTACAATTAGGTTCAGATGCAGCCTTCTCTTCCATTCTTCTGATTCATACTATATTCTCACTCCTTGTTCATATCTGCTCATTTTGCTGTAGCCATGCCCTAGTCATCTCTGTTGCCTCCCTTTATATGCATGGACTACCATACTTAGGTATACCCTTAGACCTAGCTTAGTCATAGCTACCCCTGTCTCTACTATAGATTGCTATATAAGCTCAAGACCTATGATGGAGATCACTATTCTTTCATCATGGTCCTTGGGGGATCATCCTTCATTTCTAAGGCCTAAGCCAGGCTATGTACAATGGCTCCTAACTCTTCATCACCATCAGATTGCCTTATTTCCAAGTCCCTTGGGCATTGATGCTGCCTTCCTTTCTATCTTGTCACAACCTCAGTATAGGCATTGAGTAGCTCTCGATGAGTTGTCCATGTTCTTGTCATCATCCTCATTCCTCACTGATGCCTATAACAATCATGGTCAGTATCAATGTGAAGGTTATATCTGGAGGAGCACAGGAGATAGGTCTTATTAAACCTCTATATGAAAAGGGTGCTGAAAATGAAGGGGACAATGGGACAGATCTCTGAGATGATCTAACTATTGAAGTACAAAGGTACTCCAATGTGAAGGGATAGAGAAATGAGTCTTAGGTGGGAACTCTCACTTGGTATTGATGATATGATAATAATAATCAAGTTAAAGAACTAAATACTGGTGTGAAACACTAACAAGGTAGTAGAGTCTTGCTAAGAAGCAGATAGAACAAATTGATAAGAGAACTTGTTAAAGAGGAATGATCTAATTATCAAAATATCTATAAGAACAAACTGTCTGTTGTATTCTGTATCATTCTGATCAATAAGATAAAGGAAGAAGAAGAATGATACAATTATACAATGTTCAATCACACAAAGCTCTCTGTATGATATGCTATGGTATCATATTTATCTAATCTATCATCAGATATTCTTATCACATGATCATTATGGATGATATAAGTGTAATCAGCCATATATACATTAGTTAGTCATTAAGTGTGACTGATATTATGTTTGTTCACCTAATTGCATGACTGATGTCTAACTGACATTAACCTAAAGTGTAGTCATTTCAATCACAAGTGTAACTTATAATCTCAACATCAAGTGATAGAAATCTAAACAATACTATGTGACCAGATCATGAATGGGAATAGATAACCACTTATCTGTCCCCTACATAAGTCTGCATGACACTATCCTCCAACTTATTAGCCAAGATACTTCTTTGTCCTGGTATCTGAAGCCAAACTAGATACTATATTGTATGAGTATGAACATTACCTGAGGACACACCATTAGAACTGAAGATGTCACCCTGGGTGAAATTTGGCTCTTCTCATAGTCAGGTAGCTCATAGAATGGCACCATCAGATTGACATCTTGGCCTTATGTAGTAATATTAAGCCTTTAATTGATGAATGTAAGGGTTTGGCAACTTGGATAGATTCAATAGCTCAGAGTTATTGAAGCTATCTTCTGCTATCTTTTCCAGCACACAATAAGTGCCTTGGTTGAGTTACTACTGAGATTCAGTAGCAGATAGAATCAAGCAGAAAGGGAAAAGAAAAGAAGAGAACTTATTGGATGAAGGCTTAGCATCATTATCAAACAATTCTTCAGGCATATGGAATCTGGGTTATCTACAACAGCAGTGCTAGTCCTTTGGTTGAGAGACATAATGCTGGGTCAAAGAACCTAGAAAGGATCTAAGCTATAATAAATTAAAATTTATAGACAAAATGAACTACCTCACTATTGAAGCATGGACTGTAGTTTAGTCATAAGGTGCAGTTGAATTTGAGGATTAAGCTTGGACTATATCAATTTAGTCATTACACATATAAAGAACATTTTTCCAAAGTGCAAGTTATACTATTACACAAAGTCAGTAAAATCAGTACAATATAAATAGGGTTACAGTAATAGTCATAGTCAAGAATATGGAAATCCAAAAACAAGAGAAAGTTGACTGTTATGATTTCTTTGCTCAAGTACTCTTTTTCTTCATTACCCTTGTTCTTCAGATAGGAACTGATTTCACTGTAACATATACAGCATTTCTTCTGCTGAATGTTCTACTTAGCACTCTAGATCTGCTAAATATCTCCTTGTCTCTACCAATTCTCATCATTGTCATTTATGCTTACCACTATTAATGATGCTTTCACATCATTTATTGTTTCTGCTTACCCTGCTTCTTCTTTGATGTTCCACATGACATCATTGTTCTATGACTAATCATTCTCTTTCATTTCATTCTCTTTCATCCAGCTAGTCACTATTTCCTGACTCTCTTTGTATAAACCTTCTATATCATATGATATATCCTCAGCTAGTCTTGTCTGGCAATACATATCTCATTGTATCTTCAGATCTTCCTAAGTCTTGGTCTTACTTCTGAGTAGACACTTTGCTTCTTCATTCTAGCAGCCTTCTTGCTGTCTGTTTCACCATCTAACAAGTGGAAATCCCTTCATTGTCTTGGTCATTGTCTAACTCCTTGTTCTCTGTCTTCAAATCTTAGGAACAGCCATCTTTAAGCAATGACTCAAATCCTATATCCACCATCTTTCAAATGAAGTTCTCTGTTCTTGTCAGGTCTACATTCATCCTTATCAAGGCCAAATATAACATTGACCAAATGATACTTGGGGATATATAGATGAGAATTCCATTTTGTGTTTACTTAGAACTCCACTAGTGGATCATCCATCCCTTAGGTTAGAAGATGGAGCACTAATCTAATGATCAAAGATACCTTGTGGTGATATCATCATGACCATCTACTAATAGAATAGGCTGCTTCTGATATATCTCCAGATTATTCTTAATAGTCATACAAGTGGCAAGATAACCACCAACATCCCTTCCTAATATGTGTAGTAATGTAGGCAATGAACCTATGTCCACTACTTCATCATCTCCATCTGAGTCAAGATCATCCTGAGACATGTCATTGTCTTTATTATCAGATACTGGTAGAGAGACTTTGTATTCATGTCCAGTAAGAGAGAAATGTGGGACCCAGTAGTCATTGGAAAGCTTGCTAAGTGCTATAATGATGTGCTAGATTATTGCATCATAGGAGAAAGAGGTCTTGTGATAGAAATTACCATTGCTGTTGATTCTTAGAGGCTGTTCAGAAGTGAGATAACCAGCTAGAAATCAGGTAAAATATGCTTTATGACAGATGGAACCCAAGCCAGAAAGGACTGGATAGTGATCATTTTCAAATTTCTGGGCTCACTTGTGTTGAATAGTTTATTGAAGTATTCCTTGAGCTCTACATCAGGTTTTGATTTTACTGGTCCATTATACAGAATGCAGATCCTAATGAGAACATAAAAGAAAGACTCCAAATCATGAAGCTTATTGTGGACAACTAACTGGCTAGGACCAGCCATAACTAGTTTGTATAACATCCATAACCACATATCCTAAGACATATAATCAGCTCGAACAAAGCATGAGAAACCATATCAAACTTACCATTTGATGTAGAGGATTTGAGTTATCAGTAGAGTGTTTGTCCTTTAGCAGGTTTAATAATACTATGATGTTATCCTTAGGAGAAAGCTGCATGACTAGCATCAATCTTTTGTCCTCCCATTAAGCCAGGTGTCTTTACAAACACATGATTGTTGGTAATTGGGGGTTTGGGATGGTCTAATGGGTTATTTAGTATGATTTTAGTAGATAAGAAGATGGGTTTGGTTAGCAGAAGTGGAGAAAGAGGACCCTTCACAGTATTTGAGATGGTAGAGGGACCATGACTGTGGTTGTTATCAATGAATGGGGGGAATGGGATGTATGGTTGAGGACAAAGTGATAGTACTACAGGAACTGCATATTCCTATTTAGTGAGTATACCATGTCATTCAAGGCTCATAATCCTTAAACACAGAGTATCTTGCTGAGCAGTGATTGCTTCATAATTCATTGTTCATGAATGCAAGCAGAATGTTGATAAGGCTAACATCATAGTGCAGAATTTTTGTTTTCCTGAGAACATCCCAGTCTGCTACAGGGCTGATTAGGTACTTCATAGGTTCATAAAGGAAGGTACTTGCCTACAATGAAATCAAAAAAGGCAATAAGAAACTCTCTCAGACTCTGAAAGTCAATCACAAGAAAGCTGATATATTTAGTAACAAGATGATATAATACCTAGAGTTTAAATATGCCTTCACTTCTAATATATCATTCAAAAGCAGCCCAGATACAATGAGTGGAGTAATTGATTGTGGTTAGTTTGCTATCTTTGTCATACACTTTATATGTAACTTGAACATCATAGATTGGAACTCCTTCAATGTTAGCTTTGTTAAGAATACATAGTATTATGCCCTTAGTATACTTTCTAAGGTAGTCTATCCATGTGTTCTTCACCACCATATATATTAGTGTCTTAAATCATCCTATGTCTATTAGTTTGTCCTTCCAAACCATCATGCTATGACCTAATATATCTGGGTACTATCTCTTCCAGTACAATGAGGAAGTAGATGATGAAAAGGAGACAATGATGGGTATCAGTGGTGACAATAATGATGATATTGAGGCATAGCAACAGAATGACAATAATGATGAGCTGAAGCATGAATAAGCCCCTTTATTGAGAGTGAGGTAGGCAAAGAGAGGGGAAGTGGTATTTGGGAGAATATGCACCCCTTTGTGAGGAGGGAATACAAAGTGAATAGAACTAAGGTACAGTGACCTCAAAAATCTTTTCCATATTGGCCCCATTTGTAATGTATGAAGGATATCACCTAATAGCATGGGAATCATGCTTAGCTTTGGTGGCAGTATAAATAGTACTCACACTTGGTCATAGAAATGTTCTGTGGACCATGTGATTTGGATCACATGCCATTAGGATACAACCATTTTAAAATAGCTATGTTATAGAAATAATTTTTGAGTTTTTTAACTACTTACCAGGATCTTAACCAAATGATGGGATATTTAGTATTGTTTGTTAGTATAAATAATGATATACATACAAATGACATGTCTGAATATAAAAAGTTCACACACTTATTAATTCTTAGCCACCATTATGATTAGATCTCTTCATAAAGCACTATTCTTTTTCTCTGAATATTGGCCAATCTAGTGAAACCACTGCCAAGAATACTGGTTTGATCCCATTTGGTATGTTCAAACATCACTTCACAATGCATTGTGCTCATTCTAAAGCCATTAGAGACTGTTCTTTCCTACTATTTGTTATAGTTCAGGCCCTGTATGCCCCTATTTATTTATTTCTTACTTCACTCACATGCTTGCATCACTGAGCACTGTTTCACCTTAGACATTTTCTCTTTTCCAAAGTCATGTGACCAGTGCATGTGACCACAGGAACTGGCACCTGACCAGAGGCTAGACCCATGACATTATCAATGATGTTATGCCTCAAGGTCCTTATCTTCCTCTCACCTTTATTTACATTCACTTTTTTTCTTCTTTATCATTCCATGACATTCTTTGTTCTATGCCTGCCCTAAAATATTTAGAACTTAGAACCCTGCTCTAAGATACTCAGTCATCACTATATAAACCCCTTCTGTAATCCCTTTGTACCTTAGTCCTATTCACTTGTTCCACCCTCCTCTTTAAAGCCTGCAGCAAGCTCAATACCATTCTCTGCTCTCTCACCTGCCTAGCCCTTAGTAAAGGAGCCACTTGCATGTACCGCATTGTCTTTGTCACCATTATTATCTTCAACCTTGTCCTTATTGTCCTTGTCAACACCAACCTTGTCAACTGCCATCTTCTTGTTTCTGTCCTCTTCATCCAACCCATTGCAGCCCGCAACATTATTGGATGCTAGCATTTCTTATATCTGATATTTGATTGTTTCTGGTAAAGCTGAAAGTGCCACTTATGTGACCAAAATTTGAAGTTAAATGTCTGCAAATATCCTACCCTCAGTCTCAAAAGTAAGGCTAATATTGTCCCAACTTATATGGCTTTAAAACATGCTTTAAACTTGTTGTGGCAAATGGCTCAACTAAAAGATGGATATGAGGAGTTAATAGTGGGTAAAGGCAGTATTGATGATGAGAACAATGATAAGCTTGAAGACAGAGATGGTGAGGATGAAGAGATGAATGATGAATAGAGCCCTGTTATAGAGGACTAGGCTGGCCAAAGAGAGGAGAGTGGTATTAACAATTGCTACAGGCTCCAGATGGAGGGTGGAACAAAGTGAATAGGACTAGAGTATGAGGGAATACAGGATGGGGTTTAAATAGTGACAAATGAGTACTCTAGGGCAGGCTAGCTGAGTCCTACAGTGACTCCAAAAACTGTTACAATGTTTGGTGCTTTTTTAGTGTAGCTAAAACAAAATTTGATAGTGTGGGAGTCCTGCTTAGCTATAGTGGGGTTGTGGGATGCATAGCCCCCTGGCTACAGGTTGGTCTCTTGGTTATGTGATTTGGCCAAGGGGTGTGAAGATATGAATATTTTAAAACAGATATGTCATTGTAATGCTTTTTGTACTTTTGAGATGAACAGTATAAACCTACTCAAATGATAGGATATTTGCTGTTGTTTGGCACTACAAATAAACATAAACATATAAATATTATGTCTGAGTTTAAAATAGTTCCCACACTTCTTGATTCTCAACTATTATCATCATGAGATCCCTCTCCATTGCTCAGAAAAACACTATTCTTTCTCAGCTTGATACTGGTCACTCAGTTTGCTCTATTTCATCCTCCACTGGTGTTAGCACTGCTACCATCTCCAGACTTTGTTCCAAAGAGCATTCAGACCTGCAAAAGTCTATTGGAGGCTATCCATCCAAGCTTTCCTCCTCCAATATTCATCATGCTATTCATCTTATCTTATCCTAGAAGGCTGAGAATGCTGTCCAGGTAAACAAAACACACTCTGGAATCATCAATCAACCTCTTCATCCCAATACTGTTCACCTCCACTTGAAAAAGTCTGATATGAAGGCTATAGTCAAGTCCAAACACCCTCTACTCTTAGCCAAACATTGTAAGGCTTGTTTAGACTTTGTCTATGCTCATAAGGATTGGACTGTGGATGATTGGAAGAGGGTAGTATGGTCTGATGAGACCAAAATAAATCACCTAGGGTCAGATGGACATAAATGAGCATGGAAAAAGTCAGGTGAGAGGCTCAGTGACAGGTTGGTAGAAGGAACTGTCAAGTTTAGGGGTGGTTCTGTGATAATGTGGGGTTGTATGACTTGGTAGGGAGTTGGATTTCCCACCAAGATTGATGGTAGGATGGATGGGGATCTCTATCTTCAAATTTTGAAGGATGAACTCCAGCAAACCCTTAACTATTATGGTCTCAATCCTCCAGATATCATCTTCCAGCAAGATAATGATACAAAGCACACCTGCAAAAAGGTCAAGAAATGGCTAAAGGAGCAGAAGTTTAGGACTATGGTCTGGCCTGCACAGTCTCCAGATCTTAATCCCATTAAACACACTTGGGGCTACCTCAAAAGAAGACTTGCAAAGCATGAACATTCTTCTAAGGGTGTTTTGGAGTTATAGGAGAGAATTTAAGTGGAGTGGGAGAAGATACCAGTGGAGGAGTGTCAGAAGTTGATTGAGAGTATGCCTAGAAGGATTTAGGCAGTGATTAGAGCCAAAGGAGGATATACAAAGTACTAATTTTGTACAAATACTCTAGTCTGTACCAAAAGTACAAAAAGTGTTACAATGACATATCTGTTTTAAAATATTCATATCTTCACACCCCTTGGGCCAGATCACATGACCCAGAGACTAACCTGTAGCCAGGGGCCTATGCTTTCTATGACCCTACTATAGCTAAGCAGAACTCCCACACTATCAAATGTTATTTTAGCTACACTAAAAAAGTACCAAACATTGTAATGGTTTTGGAGTCACTGTAAATACTGTAGTTTAGGGGAGGCTGGGAATGTAGAATGTCATAAAACAAGAAGGAAGGAAAGAAGTGTATTATGAGAAGAGATAAGGACTACGAGGTATGACATCATCTATGATGTCATAGGTCTAGCCTTAAGTCATGTGCCAGTTCCTGTGATCACATGTACTGGTCATGTGACTTGGAAAAGAGAAAATGCTAAGGTAAATGTTGCTCAATGATGCATATATGTAAGTGAAGGATAAACAGAAATAAGATAGGGGCATACAGAGTCTTGAACTATAACAAAACTTAGGTATTTTATTTATTAGTTGATCACCAAGCTATTTACCTATATTTTCCAGCAAGTCTATCCAATGCTAAGTGATTGATTTTGATCCCATTAGACCATATAATATTTCTCCAGTCATTTTGAGTCTCATTCTCATAGGTATAACAAAATACAAATAGACTATATCATATCTAATAGAGAAGATAATGTATTTAAACTGAACCATAGCCTGTATGCTAGCAATTTTCAAATAGAAACTCATAATGTTGATAAAGAGGTGCAATGTTGGTGATATTTATGGTTACATAAGTGGCACTTTCAGCTTTGTCAGAAGCAATCAAATATCAGATATAAGAAATGCTAGCATCCAATAGTAGGAAAGAACAGTCTCTAATGGCTTTAGAATGAGCACAATGCATTGTGAAGTGATATTTGAATATACCAGATTGTTATAGTTTGGGCATGTGTATGCCCCTATTTTATTCTTTACCCTTCGCTCATATGCCTAGCATCACTGAGCAACATTTTACCTTAGTCGATTTCTCTTTCCAAGGTCACGTGACTTAATACATGTGACCATGGGAACGTTCACCTGACTTGAGGCTAGCCTTATGACATCATCAATAATGACATACCTCATGTTCATTATCTTACTCTCACATTCATCTCCATTGTCTTCTTTCCTTCTAGAACATTCCCTTCCCTTATCTTTGCCTGCCCTAAACTTAATTCAGACTCAGATACTTGCCCTAAAGTACTCGGTCATTACTATATAAACCCTCCCTGTAATTCACTTGTACTTTAGTCCTATTCACTTCGTTCCACCCACCTCCAATGGTGCCTGCAACTCAGTGGTACTACTCCATCTTTCCTTGCCAGCCTAGCCCTCTGCTCAGGGCCACTTTTTATGCTCTATTGTCTTGTCTCTATTGCTGTTCCAGTCTTCAACCTTGTTATCGTGCTCCTCATCGACATTGACACTGAAAGTCACCGCCTACTTGTTTCTGTCTTCCTCATTGAGCCTGTCATTGCAGTCTGCAACAGATGGGATAAAACTAGTATTCTTGGTAGAGTGTTCCTGTAGCCAAGTGTGAGTACTATTTATACCTTCATCAAAGCTAAGCACAATTCCCATGCTATTAGGTGATATCCTTCATACATTACAAATAAGGCCAACATGGAATGGGTTTTTGAGAGCACTGTGATACCTAGCAGACTGTCTAAGATGAAAAGAAGCTTTGTGAGTTTGATCTGGACTGAAACATTTGTCAACTCTATGTGCATTGAAACAACTCAAGAACAAATCCCAAAGGATAATTCCCAAATTGTATCAAAAGGATGAAAACAAAGAAAGGGGTTTAAGTAGAGCTCAAGAACTGTTCACTGAGGAAAGATCAAGAAAACTTTTTTAAAGTCTCTGGCTGCTAGTCGCATGGCTGATATAGTGATATATGATTGTATGTACATGTTTACAATGGTCTGTGCACCAGAGGCTATATATGTGAAAAGAAGCATAGGGTATAGGGTATAACATAGCATGTAAATATGAGAAGCATACTATGTGAGAATATGAGGCCACAGCCTTACTGTGGGAGAATGGAAGCATATGGTAATTAAAGGCATGAGGTATTGTGTGAAATAGAAGTAAAGAAGTGTAGCATAGTATGGAGATTAAAAGAAGGCTATGTGTACTAAGATAGATATATTATATGATGTTCATATGTGTTTGTGAAGTTGAAAAAGTTACAAGTCCATGTTGTCTTGTAAGATCAAAGAAAGGCCTGTGATTGGCCAGAGATTAGATCAAGTCATGTGACCCAATAAGATAAGATAATCTCAGAGAGTGCTCTGGGAGTTGAACTATGATAAATGCTAAGGTGTGAGTCTTGGTGAAAGGGTACAGAGAGTGTCATGGATAGGGGTCAAGCTATAACATGCATAGACACCCTTAAGACCTTTTTAGCTTTTCACTTCTCCTAAGAGATAGAAATGTTGGTGCCAAAAATTTCTGGTTTGTATCAATAGCAAGAAATCCCAATGAGTATGCATAGGAGGATGTCTGGGTGATTGTAGATATTGAAGCCATATATAGAAATGAACCTGCCATGGTTGAATAGTATAAAGTAGATTTGAGAGCTAAGGAAATATATAAATACAGTGATATGATAGCTGTCTTGCATGAAAAGGAGACATGCTGATTTCCTACAACCTCTATATTGTTGTGGACTGGAACAACAGTCTCAATGAGGAAGACTGAGACAAGAAGATGGCAACTTCAGTGTTGATGTTGACGAGAATGACAAGGACGAGATTGAAGATTGGGATGGCAACAGCAATGATTCAATAAAGCATGCAAGAGCCCCTTTGAACAGAGGGCGAGGCTGGCAAAGAGAGAAGGAGCAGTACCACTGAGTTGCAGGCACTGGTTAACAGTGGGTGGAACAAAGTGATTAGGACTAAGGTACAAAGGAATTATAGGGAGGGTTTATATACTATGACTGAGTACCTTAGGGCAGGTGTCTGAGTCTGAATTCGTTAAGGGCAGGTATGGAACATGGAATGCGATGGAATGTTTGAGAAGAAAAGAAGCAAACAGTAATAACTGTGAGAGAAAGATAAAGGGCATAAGGTATGACATCATCGATGATGTCATAGGGCTAGCCTCATGTCACATGCCAGTTCCTGTGGTCACGTGACCTTGGAAAGGAGAAAGTGCTAAGTAAACATTGCTCAGTGATGCGATGTATATGAGTGAAAGGAAAATAAATAAATAGGGGCATACGTGGCCTGAACTATAACATATATAGGACTCATTCTCAGGCAAACTATCAGCTTGCACTTTACTTCACAAAATGAGACCAAGTGTGGTCAGGACTTCCCCCCTGGTTGGAATAATGAAATATTGGGTTTTATTTTGGAATTAAGTCCATAGTTTCCAAGAGATATGATTGATAAGAACCTGTCTCATTTTCTAATAGTGATTAGTGAGTCATCAAATATGTTTATAAAAGACTAGGAACTTGTTATAATTCTCTTTTATTTGTTCTCATTTCTCTGTTTAACTCACTCAGTCATAGGTCCAACTCTACTCCTTCATGGTCATTCCTATAGGAGTGCACCTTTCTTGCATATGCATAACCACACCACTTCCATTGTCATCCATATCATATCATTGGTTTGCTTACTCATTCATGCTAACAGTGCATTCATCATCATAGGCCAATTATTCATTCTTGCTGACTTTTGCCATTTCCCATGTCAAGCTCCTCCACCAATGGCACTTCTTGCTTGATATGACACATTTCATATTCATACTCAGTTGACCTACTCTTAACCAGTTGCCTGTAGTATATAAGAGGTCCCAACTCCATTCCTTTACTTTAGCTTACTTCTACCTTCTACCTCCTGTTTCCTGGTAATCCTAGTTCTGCTTATGGCTGCACTTAGTGTGATCCCCACATCAGTCTTCATCATACCTTGAGTGGACACTCTTGACCTTCCTTATCCTTGTTGTCTGCTCCTGACCATCATTGATCAGACCTCTGCTCATTAGCAATGCTGACATGAGTATTTCTGTTTCTTGTCACACTTGATTAAACTACATAGCATCCAGAAGGTCTATATTAGTCCCACCAAGAATGAAGTGTAACAGAACTCACAAATAATCAAGAGCACATACTGCTTTAATGGTCTAAAGTAGAGTGTCAAAGAACCAGATAAGAATAGCTTCACACATCATAAATGCTATGGCATGAAGATCAAGGCAATTTGATTTGGGTGACCAACAGTTTTGTAGCTGGCTGTGTTTTCAAGCTATATAACATCTTGTTCTTTAATGTTGATGCCAGCCCCTGTTGAAATTAAAGGTTCCAACATTCTGGACACTTCTGATGTATTCTGGAGTTGTTTCTGGAATTTCTACAGGTTCTGGAGTTTCTAAAACTCTTTCTATTGATTATACCATCTATGATGCTCATGTGATGAGATAATCCGATCCATGATTAGATGAAAAGTGGTGTCATATCACACCATCCTAGATCAGATAATCTAGAGTGTCATACCATTCTTTTTCGTCATTTTTTATTAGTTAGAATGGTATAGAATACAATAGAACATTTGTTCTTATAGATGAATCAGTAAATAGATATAAATATCATATACCCCTATATAGGATCGATCTTTAGTATCATCTTATCTTTAATGAGTTCCCATTTGATATGTTTTATCACTACTCCAATCTGCAGAGTAAGACTTTTGATCTAAACTACAGATCATTATCCCTTAAGTAAGTGTTTCTACTTGAGCACTATTCCATTATCCCTTTATATTCAGAATATCTTTATATCTTGAAAGTATTAGAATACAATAATGTGCACCATTGAATATAGAAGAAATCCTATCCCCATATATAATACAAGCTCCTCTTCCACTTAACACACACTCCAACCACTATAATAAGTGCTTGGAGAGATACACCAGTCAGCACTATAACACATGATGCAATACTAATGATGTAGATAGTGACCTACATATCCAGGTATGATAATAAAACTACTATAATGACTACTTGGAGAGTGACCTGCATATCTAGGTTCTAATAGAAAGCCCTATGTTACTAGCTCTAACCTCAGGCTTCTCAAGGGTTAAATTAGTTAAAGGAATACCATAGAGTCCCTTCTGCTTAAGGAACTAGCAAACTTCCAGCATTGTAAATGGATCTGTGAATTGCATGAAAGTGTCACACTTTACAGGATGCATTCATCCATATTGTTATGAAATCTGTCACTTTTAGCCTGAAAATCAGAGGATACATGACTTGAAAGCTATGATTTTCTAATGAGCATTCTGCTCTGACTCAGTTTATGATAGGAAAAACTCACATACAGGCTGTTGAATAATGTCACATACTTTGGCTGTATGAACAAACAAACTCAGATAAGTTCCTTTATCTACTAGTAGTAACTATCCCCTTGTTTGTACTTGCCACTATAACTAACTATTGAAATTAAGATGCTTCAAGGAGGATGTTTGGTCATCTACCATAATGATATGAATGTTTGACATATGTACACTAGGCCAGTAGGGAGTTAGCTCAGCTAAAAGAAACTTCTATCCATAATTAGCATAGCTGAGATAAAGTACAAGTATCTAAACATTTGTGGGAGAGAATACATAATAGAATTCCTTCAACCAATATTTATTCAGCCAGAATTGCATGCTCAATTCATAGCTGCTTACTTTAATCAAATAAGGATGGGCTTCAGCATCAAAGTGCAGAATCAGGTGAGCTAGTGAATGGATTCAAATATAGGAATTATCTTGCCTATGCATTGTTCATTCACCCTTATTGCATGCTTTAACACATGTATTCCTACATCAGCAAACTAGCCTCCTCTATCTCTGTATGGTCTAGTTTAGGTGTTATAGTTTAGATATCCTTATGCCCCTATTTATTTCCTTTGCTTTTCACTCATATGCTTGCATTACTGAGCAACATTTATTTTGATTATTTTCTTCTTTCCAAAGTCACATAACTAGTACACATGACTACAGGAACTGGTATACATATGATCTGAGACTAGAAGGAGTATATACAGTAAGAAGTAACTAATATAGGGCAGGCTAGGAACATAGAATACAAAAGAATGTCATAGAAGAAAAGAAGCATATGTGTGAGAAGAATGAAGGATATAAGGATGACATCAGGTATGATGTCACAGTCTAACTAGTTGCTTCTACCTTAGTTCTATTCACTTGTAATCCTCTCCTCTCTAGGAGTCAACTACTTTACAAATACCACTCCTCCTTCTTATTGTCAGCCTCACCCACTATAAAGAGGTTCTTGTATGATTTATCTCTTTGTCATCTTCACTGTTGATACCAGCCTTATCAATCACCATCTCCTTCTATCAGTCATGCTTGCTCAACTGGTATTCTGAGTATCCAGTTTCATTAGATATACTCTGTCTTGTCCTAGGATAGCCTATTACTAAACTATTTAGGAGTTAGCTGGCCTGCCCTAAGGTTGTAGCTCTGCAGCAACTGACTATCACTCCTCCCTCTCTACCAGCCTAGCCCTCTATTAAGGGGCCATGTCATCATTTGTCTCTTCATCCTTATCATCACTATATTCAAGCTCATTATTATTCTCATTGTTGACACCAACTTCACCAATTATCACCTCCTTATCTCTGTCCTCATTGAATCAGTTACACACTGCAACAATATGACAATATGAGAGACAATGGAGATAGAGAGATACTAGTGAGTCAAAGGTGCTAGGTAAAGAGTTCAGTAAGACACTGTACATATTGTAGTGGGGTCTGTCCCCATCAGAGGGAATAAGAAAAGGAGGAAAAAGAGTATACATGCAAAAGAATTGTAACATTCTGATCATATAACAATCCCAAAGTATGTTTTTATCATTGAATTCTGACCATGTAACCAACATAGAACATATTTACAAGACAATTATCCTTCTATCAGATATTTTACCATTCCATCATCCACTACATCAAGTATAATCCAACTACCCTCTTCAACCAACATAATCTTGATGAATGTAGCTCCTTTGACATAAGATATAAGGGGTAATATAGTAGTCCTAGATGGGACAACAATTAATAAAATTAAAATCAAAGAGTGATTAAAGGTACTTACCAAAAAGTGAACACACCTACCAAGAGCCTTGTACAGTGACCTCAAAAACCCTTTCCATATTGATCTTATTTGTAATGTATGACAGATATCACATGATAGCATAGGAACCATGCTTAGCTTTGGTGGTGTTATAAATAGTACCCACTCTTGGCTACAGAAACATCCTCCAGGTTATGTGATTTGGATCACACACTATTAAGATACAACAATTTTAAAACAGCCATGTTATGGAAAGGGTTTTTAAGCTTTTGAAATAACAAGGGTATTTGGATATTATTAGTACTTGGTATAGCCTCCCTTTGCTTTAAGCACTGCCTGAATCCTTCTAGGCATACTCTCAATCAGTGACACTCCTCAACTAGTATGCACTCCCACTCTATCTGAACCCTTTCTCACAATTCATATATTCCATTAGAAGGGGTTTTATACTCTACAAGCCTCCTTTTAAGCCATTCCCAAAGATGTCCTATAGGATTTAGGTCAGGAGACTGTGCAGGCAAACCCATAGTGTCAAATTCCTGCTCCTCTAGCCACTCCTCAACCTTCTTACAGGTGTTCTTGGGATTATTATCTTGCTGAAAGATGATATTAGGGGGATTGAAATCATAATATTCCAGTGTTTACTAGAGCTCATCCTTCAAAATCTGAAGGTAAAGGTCCCCATCCATCCTACCATCAATCTTAGAAGCAAATCCAACTCCCTTCCAAGTTATATAGTTCCACATCATCAAAGATCCTCCTCCAAACTTGAGAGTTCCATCCACTAGTCTATTACTAAGCCCCTCACCTGATCTTTCCCAAGCCCATTTGCATCCATCTGATCCTAGGCAGTTGATTTTGGTCTTATCAGACCATATTACCCTCTTCCAGTCCTCTACAATCCAATTCTTATGGGCATAGGAAAAATCCAAATGAGCCTTATAATGTCTAGTAGAGAGAATAGGGCATTTGAACTTGATCACAGCCTTTATACCAGATTTCTTCAAGTGAAAATGAATGTACTAATAGATAAAGGCTGATTGATGATGTTAGATAAAGCTTTGGTCACTTGAACAGCATTTTTAGCTCTACCAGAGGTGATAAGGTGCTGGGCATGACAAATGTTGGTAGTAGAAAGCTTAGAAGGACAACCTCCAATAGCTTTTGGAAGAGTAGAACACTTTTTGGAGTGAAGTTTGGATATAGCAGAAGGGCTGAAATCAGTTTGCTTGGCAATGGCTTCACCAGAGTGGCCAGCATTAAGCAAAGAAAGGATGGTGTTTTACTGAGTAAGAGAGAGAGACTGTGAAACAGCTAGACTCACACGTACATGCTTGTTGCCTAGGTTAGCGACACCCACAGCTCAACTCCTAGAGCACTCTACAAGATATCTTATCTTATTGGATCACATGACCTAAGCTAAGCTCCACCCAATCACACACAGTCTTTTCATCTCAAGATATACAATGGACTTGTCATTATCTTTCAAACAATCAAACCCTGAACCCAGGTTCTAGGATTATACCCCTTTAGTACACACAGCCTTCTTTTAATTTCCATGCTGTGCTACACTTCTTATTGGCAATATGGAGTCACTATGACTTACTTCTCTTGGTGCACAGCTTTATTTCATATTCATGGCTGTGTGTGCAGCATCTATTTGATATTGGGCATAGGGTTGACCTTTATATGGTTAAACCCTTCTCACGCAGAGTCACTATGACTTGACATGAGTCACAACATAGCCTCACATGTATGGACCAGAACCATAATATGTACAAACACTGTAACAGTATATAAGGACCAGAATTAGTAGCCAAAGAACCCCAGAAAAGTTCTCTTGGTCTTTCCCCTGTGAATCAGGCCTTGAGTCCCACTCAAACCTGGTTACCTTTCCCATTCCCATTCCCCTCTGGTGGAATAGTCCTGAATATGTCTCCCTTCTTGGAAGTATAAGCATCAGGGTTGTTTCAGACTGAACCATGATAGAGGTTGAGAATCAAGAAGTGTGTGAACTTTTTAAAACTCAGATATGCTATTTACATGTATATCCTTGTTGTATTAACAAACAACAACAAATAATCAATGATTTAACTAAGATCCTAGTTATCATTTCAAAAGCTCAAAAACCCTTTCCATAATATGGCTGTTTTAAAATGGTTGTATCTCAATAGTATGTGATCCAAATCACATGACCTAGGGGGTGTTTCTGTCACCAAGAGCAAGTATGATTTATAACTCCACCAAAGCTAAGCATGGTTCCCACACTATCATGTGATATTCTTCATACATTACAAATAAGAAAGAGTTTTTGAGGTCACTATATGACTACATACAGTGACTTCAAAAACCCTTTCTGTAGTAGTTCATATACAATAGCACTTTGTTAGTGTCTAGGTTTAAGTACTTAGTTAACTGGCCTAGACTACAAGTTTGGCCTTACATAAGACATAATGTATGTTCTTATTGTTATGCTTTGTCCTTGTTAGGACTAACATAGATCTTTGGAGTGCTATGTAGTTGAATCAAGTGTGACAAGAAACTAGGATACTTGTGTCAGCATTGCCAACAAGCAGAGATCCAGTTAACAAGGACAAAGAAGGTCAAGAGTGTCCACTCAGTGGTAGGATGAAGACCAATGTGGGGATCACACAAGGTGAGGCCACAAATAAGGTAGATTGCCAGGTAAAAGAAGGCAGAACAAAGCTAAAGTACATAGATGAGGGTTGTGCCTCTTATATACTACAGGTGACTGGTTAAGGGCAGGTCAGCTGAGTATGAATGTGAAATGAGTCATGGCAAGTGAGAAGTGCCATTGGGTGAAGGAGCTCAACATGTGAAACAGGGAGTATTAGTGATAATGAGTAATTGGCCAATGATGACTGATGCTTAGTAAGTGTAAATGACAAAGGGGAATGGCATATGTGTGAGAAAGGTGCACTCCCATAGGAATGACCATAAATGAGTAGGGTGGACCTACAAGTGAGTGAGTCAAGCAAGAAAAAAAAGTGAATCATAACATTTATTTTACCCTTATATCCTTAATTACTGCACAACATGTGCTACATGCTCTCTATAATAGTGATGCCATTGGCTACCACTACAGGCATGCCAGGACTCTTATAATATGCAATTAGAGCATAGCTTGGTCTATGTGCACTATAAGTCACTATATAAGGACAATATATTTGTAGCCTTAGACCTTTGCCTAATCAACTTGATGTTTTTTCCTAACAAGGACTCAGTTCTCCTCTTCTCTTCCTCTCTGTTTAGTCATGGTATAATGATCTTTGGGCCAATCCCATGAGATATGGTCTAGAGTTATTTCACTTTCCATATTGACCTCATTTATAATATATGATAAAGATTATCTAATGGTGTGAGAATAACACTTAGCTTTGATGGAGGTATAAATGGTACATACTCTTGGCAACAACACTGCTCTCTGGGTGATGTGATTCCATTCACATGCTGCTGAGATACAGCCATTTAAAACTAGCAATATTATAGAAGGTGTTTTTAAGCTTGTGAACTGATAACTAGGATCTCAACCAAATGATGTGATAGTTAGTATTGTTTGTCAGTACAAATATATATATACATACAAATAACATGTCTGAATATAAAAAGGTTCACATACATATTAAGTCTTAGCCACCATTATCATTAGATCTCTCAATAAAGCATTATTCTTTTTTTCTAATGTTGGTCAATCTAGTGAATACACTGCCAAGAATGCTGGTTTTATCCCATCTGGTATGTTCAAACACCACTTCACAAAGCATTCTGCTCATTCAAAAGCTATTAGAGCCTATTCTTTCCTACTATTCTTTCCTATCATTTCTTATTATTGAATACTCTAGTAAGTAGTCACTATTTTTTTAAATAAGATGTCACTATGTGCCACTAACTGGGTGATAACCAGTTATCTCCAACACTCCCCCTCAAATAGTAGTGAGGCAGTTTAGTAGTATAATGGCTTAAAAAACTGTCGGCATGTTTGCACATTTTGCATTAAAAGCTCCCAGCTGTAG